>JAADWX010000152.1:0-38977 GCA_023336405.1 Globisporangium echinulatum | reverse complement strand
CTGCTGCACGGCATCGTCACGAGCTTTGCGAGTCTCACGGACATTGACATCAGCGGCTGCGATCGCGTCACTGATGCCGGTATCCTCTTGCTGTCAAAGCGGCGCAAGCCACTCGAAGTCGTTCGCATCGACCACTGCCGCTACGCGACTGTCGGCTGTCGAATTTGGCGTTGAAGAGCGCCGAGCGAATGGCTGACAGGTGTCGATTTCATTGTGCGATGGGCGAGCTGTTTTGCTTTTCGCTTGCTCGTATTGGCACATGTGCATGCCGACAAGTTGTGCACTACTCAGGACGCATGAGATACTCGACATCGCTGTTGTGCTAGCAGACACTAGCAACACTGCAAATGCTGAACCGGATCCAGATGCACTGGCGACTTCGCGTCATATCGCGGTGCTGTTGCCACAGCAAGGTGACCAACAGTTCAGTCTGCGCGACAGTGTCGCATCAGCACAAGATACTCTGTTCCGGCTCGAGGACGTGAACGTCAACATCGGCTCGCACATGATGATCGTTGAGTCGGGCGGATCGAACAGGACAAGTCGTCTGCATGCACATCGGGGCGAGATGATTCATAAGCACAGCAGCGGTCGCTGTCGACGCAGTGAATCGCTGTCACCATGACGACAACGTGTCTAGCCGTCGTTGAGTGTATCCTCAACAGTTATTACAAATCGCACAGTCAACGCACTGGCGAGCTTTGCTGACGGAACCACTAGTACACGTGTTCAGCACTCGTGTTCAGCACTCGTGTCCAGTTCGCGCGTTCAGCATGTCGGTCGCGATCGATGCTGACACGCAAGTGCTAGCGAGCATCCGCCCTCATATCTCTCGTTTACGAGCGTGACTGTCGCCTCCCAGTCGCCACTCTGGCTCGACACTGTACAGTATCAGGTCGAGTGTGTGTCGTGTTGTCGCGTACATGACAGCGGACGAAACGAGTGCTTGTGTGCGTGACTGACACATAGAGAGAGCGCAGGATTCGGCAGCAGCACGTGTGGAGAGATCTGATGCTGAAATCGGAAGCTGGTGGTCTGTTTGTGTCAATGTGGACGGATCGTGAGCTGCAGTAGTAGTAGCGAGAGAAGTGGTTGCGATCTAATATACGTTAGTGCAGTGACTGGTTGCGACGAACGAGGATGATACGCGGAACGTTGTTTGAAGAGCGGATGCGAAAAGCGAGACAGCATTACTGCCTCGGGTGGGACCAAGTAACGGACTAGTACCTCCAGTTCGATCATATTTACAAGGTGCAGCACCTTCGAGTCATTTGCAGCTTGTGCCTGACTTTGTCCTTCGCACATCCGAGCCGGAGCATACCAAAGCGCAAGAACTCGTCGACGTCGCGCGGTCGCAGCCGTCGCTGTAGTGCGTGAGCACCGACACGCCCGTGTGCACAGCACAAGCCGCACGTGCAAGAGATAGCCAATACGCTTGATGTTTTATTACATAAACTGTTCGCTGTGTCGTCGTCGTCGTTGTTGTTGCTACTGAGACTGGTGCTGTTGTCGTTTCATCAAAATCGGTACTGTGTGCTGCTTGTTCGTGTCGGTCTTGCTTACTATTGTTGCACTACTTGCGCTGACTGGATCAAATGCGCTCTCGCTGATGCTACTGCTGCTGAGAACCCCAACATATCAAAATTTGAATAGATACTTCATCACATATCATTTTTACCCATGATCAAATTTGCTTCATACGTTGATATAGGAACGGAGTGAGTGAATCGTCATTCAAATATACAAACATATCAAATTTTTCAGGTATCAAATTATCCAGGTTCATCTGTTGCATGTCTGCCAAATTTTGGTCGGATTGTAAGAGCCAGTAGTGCGAAAAACGAGGGAGTATCACGAGCAAATCCAAACGTGCAGTGACACTTACGCACGACCTGCTGCTCGTCCGTTCGCTCACAAGCGCTTTCGCCCCAGACGACAACATTAACAGCAGCACCAACGACGACAGCAGTGTTGCTCAAGCACTTTCTCGCTTGACGCACAGCAGCTCGCTCCACGTCCCTACTCGTTCTACGCGCGTACTTGCCCCCCCTTTGCTATTGATAGACTCCGAAACCTTCGACCCCTTCCGCATTCTTCGAGTCTTCGCCACACACACACACACGCAGTTGCGCATCCGCACAGACACGACCACCATCACAAAACCACAGACGCTAGCAAGATGGCGTCGTGGATGGAGCAGCAAGCGGCCGAGTACGCGGACCTCGTTGGCAGCTTTGTCGAGTCGGTCGTCGACTCGGACACGGACGAAATGATCGAGTACCAGCTCATCTGGGAAGGCGGCGACCTCGGCGTTGCGCTCACGACGCTCGAGACCGAGAACACGGGCGTACAGGTGAGCCGCGTGACCGGCAAAGGCTTCCCGTTCGGTATCAAGAACGTCGGACCTGGTGACATTTTGCTGTCGATCAACATGGTCGACACGACGAAGCTCACGCTCGACCAGGTCGTCGGCTTCCTCCAAGAGTGCGACCTGCCAGCGACGCTGCGGTTCAAGAAAGTGTCGCCCGACATGGACAAGGTCGTGCCGCCGCCGCGGCCGTCGGTGCCGCGCCACAGCCAGTTTGTCGTCACGACAGACGGCCCAACGAGTCCGACCGGGTCAGCACCGCCGTATGCAACAGGCCGTAGCTCGCACAAGGTCGTGCCACCGCCGCCGCAGCAACAGCGTCAATCGTCAACGCATGGTCGCGCGTCGGCGCAGTCACGTCCGTCGTCGCAGTCGTCACAAGGCCGTCCGTCAACGCCAAACGAGCACGCGGTTGGTCTGTCGTCGCCTCCGCCGCCTGTGAAGCAACAACAACAGACGCAAGTCCCACCAGCAGCTGCGTCTGTACCGTCAAAGCACGAGAGCAAGCCAGTTGCAGTCGCTGCTGCAGCTATCCCAGTGCCTGTGTCAGTGACGGTCACACCGCCACCGCAAGTAGCAGCGGAAGAAAAACCGTCGAGTCCTGTTGAGACGAAGGCACCAGCGCCACCGGCAGTGCCTGTCGTGGCAGCGAAGCCGACGCCAACAAAGCCGCCAGCTGCAGCCAAGCCAGCGCCTGTTGTCGCTGCTGCAGCTGTCCCAACTGCTGCGTCTGCATCACCAGTGTCCAACCGCGCGAGCGAAGCACCCAAGCTCACAAAGGCGCTGTCGCAGCAGGTCGAAGAGATCATGATGCTTGGCGCGGCGTCGAACGACCTCGGCTTTGACGAAGACAGCGACAGCGATGCGTCCGACGTTGTTGCTACTACTACGGCCACTACGACTACCAAGAGTGAGCCAGCCATGCGCGCGTCAGACGACGACGCTGTCGAAGACGATGACGATGCGTTTGTTGTCGTCCCAGACGACGTGCTGCCGCTCGATGCAAACACGTTTGCAGCCGACGAGAGCGTGCTACCGACAACGCGGCAGAAGAGCAGCTCGAGCGTCGCGATGCTCGGGCACTACTCGATCGCGACCGACACGGTCCCGATCCTTCCAGACACGGCCGACGCGACTGGCATCGCCTCAGTCGACAATGTTCACGAGTATGTCGATGATGCACTTCATGCATCCTCCGACGACGACAGCGCGTCGCCGAATGGCCACGCCGTCCGACCGTCCGACATGCGCAGCACGGACGGCCACTTGGTCCTTCCTGGGTCGCCAGTCAAACCGGGCGACTTGCTGCCACGCGAGTCGATCCGCATGACGCTCGACAGCCAGGAGCCAACGATGATGAAGAGCCAGCCGATCGGGACGCTCCACGAGCTCTGCGCAAAGGGCAACGTCCGCGGCGTTGCGCAGCTCGTGCGCGTGAACGGCCCGGATGAACTCGCGACCCGTGAGCCAAACCACGGCCAGACCGGCTTGCACCTCGCGGTCAAGAGCGGCAACGTCCAGCTCGTCAAGTTTGTGCTCGAGGCGTTCAAGCCGCTCGAGGACCTCGTGAACTGCGAGGACGACAAGGGCAACACGCCGCTGCACTTTGCCGCGACCAAGACGCCGGCGATGGTCCACGCGCTGCTCGAGAGTGGCGCGAGCGCTAATGTCAAGAACAGCCGGAAGCTCACGCCGCTGATCATTGCTGTGATAACATCGCGCGACGACAGCGTCATCGTGCCGCGCATGCTGCTCAAGTACGGCGCGAACCCGAACGACATGCACGAGAGCCACACAGTGATCCACACGGCAATTTCGAATGGTCGTCTCCAGATCGCTGGCGCACTCGTGAAAGCCGGTGCGAAGATGGACGTCGAAGACGCAGACGGCAAGAACGTGTTTGAGAAGCTCGACCGTCGAGCGACGAAGCTGTTGTTGGCCCACATTTACTTTCCACCGACGTACATCACAGAAAAAGAGCGCCAAGCCTGTATGCTGTGCCACAAGAAGCTCACGTTTCGGCACCGCAAAGTCAACTGCACGCACTGCGGCCGGTTGTGCTGTGCCGACTGCTGTGCGTTGACAGTCGAGATGGTCGCGTTCCCGATGGGCTTTCCAGGCCGCACGCGTCGCGGCGCTGCCGTGCACGACCCAAAGCGCGTCTGCAAGACGTGCTACGCAGTGTTTAAAGAGCGCACCGAGGACCCGCACAAGCCTGCGGAGAGTACGTTCATGGCGCGGACGTTTGGCGTCGAGTGGGACGAAGTGAACCCGAACAAGCTTGCCAAGTCGCGCGGTGCTGGGCGTCGCGGCGAGAAGGACTGAGATAGTGAGAGAGGTAGAGAGAGAGAGTCTTGGAGAGGTAGAGTGAGAGACGGACGTATATACAATGCGACGGAATTGGTAATCTATAGAGATCCGCTACCGTACGATTGATCGGAGCTGCTCGATGGACTTGCATAACGTTGGTTTGTGGTCGGTAGCTGTTCGATCGCAGATCAGGTCATGACGACTGACGTTGTGAGCTTGTGCGATGCGCGACACGACTGGTCGTGGTGGTCGCGTCGCCATTGAGAGACGCTCGACAATACCAAAGCAAGTCAGTAGTAACGTCAGCGTGACGACACGCGCGCGCTGGCTGGTTCGCCCGTCACGCGACCATCGAGCCAACCGGCTCGACGCATTAGCAAGTGTCCTGGGATTGAGATCGTGCGATGCCGATGGTGATGACATCAAGACGGAGCGCTCTGTCTCGAGTAAGATCGCAAACACCGATTTCAGCCAGCACGAGATCCTGCGCTCGACAAGCACATCACGAGGCAACTGCGAGCCACTTGTTCGTCGAACCTTCCTCGCGACTCAGATCTGGTTGAGCTACTGTACTCACGTCGCATCGAGTGAGTGAGCGTCGTCAAGCAGCACTACCAATACTAGTACAGTCTTAGGCTTGTTGACTTCTTTGCTGGCTGCTACGCCGACAACCTACTTCGTTGTCGTTGCCAAGCAAATTTTGTTGCGACGGACATGATTGGCTATTGGCTGCGTCGAGATGTGAGACGACCGATCGAGGTCGAGCGCGCATTGAGCAAGTGCGGGACAAGAGCGCGCGAGAATCGAGCACGTCGATCACGAATCGACAGCAGTGCTGAATTCGAATCACTGGCTCGGCACTGGCTCTGGAATGTCGAACGGTCGGCATAGAGCAACCACACACAGAGCGAGAGGGCGAGCCCAAACCGCAATTCGATCAATTCGCACTATTGTCTTGCACTTCATATACTATATGCGCAATAGCTCAAATCACTTGACCTGGGTATGCACATAACGGATGCACAGCCTCGAGCCATCATCATCACGTCTGCGATTCAGTTTGGCTTTGGGCACACGAGCGCTCAACGACGTTGCACGCAGCAGCAGCAGCTACAGCTACACGCGCGCGCGCTTCTCTCG
This sequence comes from Globisporangium echinulatum, assembly GCA_023336405.1. Taxonomy (NCBI): domain Eukaryota; phylum Oomycota; class Peronosporomycetes; order Pythiales; family Pythiaceae; genus Globisporangium; species Globisporangium echinulatum. The sequence continues at coordinate 33,159 of JAADWX010000152.1, read as the reverse complement.
ACTCTTGTGTATTGCCACTCTCGCTGTCGCGCGCTTCTCGTATCAATAGAACAGAGCGAGTAGTGTTCTGTGTCGAGACACCGCCACCGCCAAACTCACCATCTCACCGACGCCCATCGGTTCCACGCGCGCTGCATCGCTCATCGCTCATCACACGCGACTCGCTCCAGCTCGACTGCACACACGGCTGGTACGCACTGCCTGCCCATGTGTACGCCGCCGTCAAATGCGTCTGTGAGCATGTGCACATTAGTGTGTATGTATGACGCTGAACCCACCGACTCACCTGCGGGTACACACTGCGTGCTCCTCCTCTCGGTCCGACACGAGTAGACGAACTGTGCACGAGTGTCACTCGCCACTTCAGATACACACATACACACATAGACGCAATGGCGCCGAACACACGCTCGGGTGGCGACGTGTGCGTCGACGAGAGCAGCTGCAACAACCTCGCACTCGACGCTGCGTTCGACAACGCAGCGAGCAGCAGCAGCAACAGTGCGATGCTCGCAGCAAACAAGCACGACGACGTCGTCATCTTCTTTGACTGGGGTACGTACGTCCAACACAAGTCGTATCGCCACTATATCCGACATCGCACTCGCTGACTGTGTATATGGCGATACGACCACCACTCTTCGATTCACTATAGACGACACGCTCATGGCGTCGTCAGCGATCGCAAAGCTCGGACTGTGCCCCAAGTTTGTGAACGAGAAGCCGTCGATCCCATCGGACGTTGCAGCCGACCTCGCAGCGCTTGAGGTGTCGGTCGTCGCACTGCTCGAGCGCGCACTCACGCTTGGCCGCGTCGTGATCGTCACGGCCGCCGAGACTGGCTGGGTCGAACTGTCCGCGACGCTGTTCATGCCGCGCGTCGTGTCGCTGCTGAACACGCACATCAAAGTCGTGTCGGCGCGCTCGACGTACGAGTATCTGTACCCTGACTGCCCACGGCGCTGGAAGATCGAAGCGTTCAACCACGAAGTCTTTCCAGTCTGGGAGATGTACGATAGTGAGTCAACTCAGCTGCCGCGTCACGTCATTTCGCTCGGCGACGGACCGACCGAGCGCGAAGCGTTGATCAACGTCAAGATGCAGGCAATGGACGCGTGCCACGGCAAGTCGATGAAGTTCATGACGTACCCAAAGATCCACGAGCTGCGCCTCGAAGTCGAGCTCATTTTTGCAAACATTGCGAGTCTGTGCGCGCACGAAGGCGACTTGGACCTCCAGATCACGTGGGAGATGCTCAACGCAGCATGAGCGACTGGCGAGTGACTGGTGATACTCGGGAAGGGGGGCATTTGGGGTGCATGTGTGGGTCTTTTGTAGTATATAACCCGTCTGCGTAGATGGACGACGACGACACGGACAGAGCAGCAGGTCGATGACGCGTGCACGTCGCTCGCAGCAGCAGCATGACAGCAGTTGATGCAGCTGCTGCTGTGAGTCGATTGATAGCGACGGCTTGTTTGCAGCGCTCTTCGTATAAGAAAAATGAATAAGTTAAATCTGTAGTCCGAACCTGTATTATCGAGCAGCTCATTTGAGCTGCTGCGTCGCATCATGCGTCTCTAGTCGCAGTACGCTGACAAGCAAGCATGCTGGCGTGTCGTATGATGTTGAAGTGTGCTTGGGTACTACTGCATGGGACTGAGTGCCTGCGCGTTAGTCCGAGTAAAAGCCAAAGACGATGCACGTCGCCCAGATCTGCTGCTGCAAGGTGGTCGTAACGTTACAGCAGCAGCAGCAGCACGACGTCAGTACGCGCTCGAAACCAATACACTGCTGTAGACTCAGTCGACTGCTTGCTTCGCACATATATATACACACACACATACACACAAACGTACGCTGTTGAAGACTGCCGACGCGTGGTTGTCGTGATCGTTGTCCCAGAGACAGCGCGACGTGATGCGCACGTCCTGCAGGCGCTGCTGCCCCACAAACGTCTGCACGACGATCTTGTAGCGCGGCGCACTGCACTCGGCGTGGATGCGGCTGCGCACGGCGTCAGCAATGCTCGCGCTCCAGCTCTTCGCGTCGGCTTCGTCAAAGTCTTTGCCATCGAGCTCGTGCTGGAGGCACTCGGCGATGATGCGGCACGTCTTCTTGCGGCGAAACCTACGATCGAGTCCAGTCGAATGTGTATGTGTGTATGTGTGTGTATGTGTGGGCATGATGCAGTAGAAGATAGTGAGTGTGAACACATGGGAGTAGAACGCTGAGCGTCGCGGATGTTGGACCCTCCAAGACGCAGCCTCACCGCTCGTCTTCGGTCGGTGCCATGATGTACGTCGGCATGACGACCTTGATGACCTGCGAGCCGCGGCCGATCGGTGCGTCCATGTCGGTCATTGCTATCGCTTGTATGTATGTCGTCTGCTGCCAACTGCGAACAGCATCTGCTGCTCTGCTGATTGTCTGCGACTTGTGACGACTGTTCCAAAGAGTCGCCTTCTACATACAGACACAGTGTGTGAGCGACCATACACGCCATACAAACTCATAGACAAACTGACAAGCGAGACGAACGACAATGCCGAGACGCAGCGAGCGCATGCTATTCGCAGGTTACGACGGCTACGACACGAGCGGCGCGCACTTGGCAGCATACGCCGCTACAGCATATGCGATTGCGTCGCTTTGGCATCCTTATCATCATCATCATCAACTCGTAGGCAGTGGCGCGACGTGTGCTCAGCCTATGCATTGGCCATACACGCCGCAGCGCCTGTGTGACAGCAGCAGCAATCGTCACTCATTCGAATGGATCTAGTTGCCAGCAAGCGCTGCGAGCATCGCCGTGTGGGTCTCGACGCCGATCTGCGCGTCGATCTTCTCGGGCGAGCCCTCGGCGGCCGTTGCGAGCGCGGCCTTGTACTTGTTCAAGCCAGCTTCAGCAGCCGACGCGTCAATGTCCTCGACCTTGACGAGCTCGACGCACGCAATGTCCGTGGTCGAGTTCGCGTGCGTGAGCGCAAAGCCACCAGGCGTGAAGAACGACTGGATGTCCTTCTCGCGCTCGACGTGGACCTTGATCACGCCGGGCTTGAGCTGCGCAATGATCGGCGTGTGGCCGGCCGTGACACCGTACTCGCCCACGAGACCGGGGATCTGCACGAGGTCAACCTGCGCGTTCTTGAAGAACGACTCGTACGGCGTGTTGAGGTTCAGCGTGACCTTCGTGGGCGTGGCCGACGCCGCAGCGTCAGTTGCGAACGCGCGGCGCGCGAGCGAGCGGAGAGCGACGCGAGACGAGGACAGCATGGCGGACGATCAACGGACGGCGGCAGCAGACGGAGGCTCCTGTATGTAGTGGTGTGGACTTGGGGAACTCAAAGGGGGCGACGAAGCGCGTGCCGTCAGGAGCGCTTCAGTGGTTGAGCTCGTTTCGTATTTACGCGAGTCGTTTTTACGAAAATGCGTGTGTAAACAAGACACAGAATATGAGTTTCTCGCTGACAATCGCACATTCACGCATTTCGATACAAAGTATAAGGTATATGTAGGAAACACACGAGTCACGACTCGAAACGTTCCGACCACATCGTTACAGAGCTGCTCACACATGTGCATGCTACATGCTGCTGATCATACATGCGCTTTCGTGACGACACACGACTGCCAACGCTCACTAGACACTCGAACCAGTACATCGCAGGTGGGTGTTTGATGATGCATTACTAGTTTATATAGGTGGCGTCGAGCGCAATGACGGCAGACCACAGCATGCGCCACAGTCCACGCCGCGATCGACCACGCGACGCTACCGCCAACAGCGACCAGCAGACCCGCTGATTGTCTGGTGGTGCTCGCTACCGATGTCCTATCAGCCAACAACAGCGACCGAGCACTGGCGAACCAATCGCGATCGAGACGACTGGATGAACCCACGCGTCGGCAGCGCCCAATCGCACTCGAAGACGTTCGTGAACACGACAGCTCGCTGCAGACGTCGCGATAGCCGGTCGTCTCGCATACGCACGTGCCAGGCAGCACGTCGTTGACGCACTTACTTCTTCTTGTGGTGCGAGCCGTTCACAAGCTTGGCCTGCTCGGCAAGCACAGCTGCGCGCGCGTCCTCGGCCTGCTTGACGTGCGCCTCCTTGTCGAACGTCGCCTTCGGGTGCTTGTTCACGTAGTGCGCCTCGAACGACTTGATGTCCGGCGAGGACGTCTGTTCGCAGTCGTCCCATCAATACATTGCGGATGAGTGTGAGACGACAGCTCGCAAACAATGACAGATGCACAGCATATAATCACACAGACGTGGTACAAGCACGACGACGCACCTTGCAGATCTCGCATGTAAAGTTGAGCTTCGCAACGAGACGCGTGTTGATGCCTGCGCCGCCGCCGCCCTTGTTCTTCTGGTCTTGCTTCTGCGACAGCTCCTTCGCCGTGTGCTTCTGGAACTTGGCCTTGCCGCCCATATTGACTGTGGGTGAAGAGGAGGAAGTGGGTGGGTGGAGTCGCGCTCGGTGACTGCTGCGTTCTTGCAAGTGATCGCCTTGCGCTGCTGCTGCGTTTCGCAGTTGCTTGTTTTTTGCTGCGAGGCTCTTTCGCTCCTTCGCGTCCAGTAGTTCTGTCTTGGCTTTGATTGAGGAATATTAATTACACAAAATAACTATTACGATACAAATATTATCATCCAACATAGTGTGGTCAAACACAAATGGTGGACATTGATTCCTACGACTGTTTTGAGTGAGAATATAGCTTACAGTAATCAAGCGCTAAGATTTTTGCAAGGTCGTAAAATACATCTACAAGATAAACATACGAGTGAGTAGATTTCGATCTGAATATAATAAAGTAGTGAATTATACCCACTCTTTCATTACTCTCACGTTCATTCTCGCCCGTCGTTCTCAATATTTTGTCTGGTTTCTTATTGTTGTCGTATGTTATCCAAATTGACTGTTTTTGCTAAACGAATGTTGCAAATGTTGCACGAGGAGTATTATGATCGCAATATTCGTGTATGCTACAATTTGATTTCTTCTGATCCTCGTTGATTTGACGAATCAGCTCACCTTGATGAAACGCAAGTCGACCCGCCTCATTCGGACATCATTGACGGATCTGCTAGCTGCTCGCCCTCACACACATCATTGACGGATCTGCTAGCTGCTGCGCACACCTCGTCCTCACGCACATCAAGACTCTTTCGCTTCGCACCTCCCCTACTACAATGAAGATCGTTGCAGGCAGCGACGGCACGCCGCTCAATGTGCTCGAGTTCGAGGCGTACGCAAAGGAGTACCTGCCCAAGAACACGTTCGACTACTACGCGTCGGGCGCCGATGACATGGTAACGCTGCGCGAGAACCGCGAGGCGTTCAAGCGCTTCACGCTGCGTCCGCGCGTGCTGCGCGACGTGTCGAACATGGACATCTCGACGACCGTGCTCGGCCAGCGCATCGCAACGCCCGTGTGCATTGCGCCAAGTGCGATGCAGCGCATGGCGCACCCCGACGGCGAGCTCGCAAGCAGCGCGGCTGCCGCCAAAGCCGGCAACTGCTTCATCCTCAGCACGATCTCGACCACGAGCCTTGAGGTGCGTGTGTGTATGCTGTGTGGCGCCTGGTCGCATGATCTTATAGATCTCGCGGCTCATGAGTGGCTGTACGTACACATGATTGTATAGGACGTCGCCGTGTCGAATGGCGACGGTCTCCGCTGGTTCCAGCTGTACGTGTTCAAAGACCGCGCATTGACCCGCGACCTCGTGAAACGCGCCGAGAACGCTGGCTACAAAGCGATCGTGCTCACGGTCGACACGCCGATGCTCGGGCACCGCGAGCCGGACGTGCGCAACAAGTTTTCGCTGCCGCGGCACCTCGCGCTCGCCAACTTTGCGCACGTCGGTGGCGAACACGCGCACGGCGTGGCGAGCCTCCAGGACTCGGGACTCGCGCAGTACGTGAGCAACTTGTTTGACCTCACGCTCAACTGGAACGACGTCAAGTGGCTCAAGAGCATCACGACGCTCCCAGTCGTCGTCAAAGGGATCCTCACGGGCGACGACGCCAAGATCGCCGTTGACATGGGCTGCGACGGCGTGCTCGTATCGAACCACGGCGCGCGGCAGCTCGACGGCGTCTCGGCGACGATCGAAGCGCTTGCGGAGGTTGTCGAAGCTGTCGACGGGCGTGCGGAAGTGTACCTCGACGGCGGTGTGCGTCGTGGTACCGATGTGTTCAAGGTACATTGGCGTTATTTCACAATCGGTCGCACGAGCAGTTCAGTTGGTCACAGCAGCAGCAGTGGTGATGATTGGCAGTTGGTGGCACGAACAGCTCAGTTGGTCACAGCAACTCATCGCTCTCTATGTCACTGTATGTATGGTGCGATGACTCGTGCAGGCACTTGCGCTCGGTGCACGCGCTGTGTTCCTTGGTCGGCCGGTGCTCTGGGGCCTCACGCACAGCGGCGAAGCTGGTGTCCAGAGCGTCCTGCGCATCCTCAACGACGAGCTCAAGCACGCAATGCTCTTTGCTGGCACGAAGCGACTTGCCGACATCGGGTGCGTATCTATACGAGAGTACTGACCTGATGGAGGCGGAAAGTGCTGACGCGATTGTTGCATTGTGTGGCGTGGCTCTATGGTTCGTGAGCAGACCGTCGTACGTGCGCAGCAACGTGACTGCTGCGCGACTCTAAGACACACGATCTGGGCAAGTTACGCGTTTGGAACGAGTCAGCAGTGCATACTGAAGCGTTCGCATAGCGCGTTATGTTGTTCTTATCGTCACAGCAGCAGTAGCAGCAGCAATCAGCTCGCAGGTTCATTCAGGTCATGGTTGCTGCTTCAACAATTGGTGTTTCAGACGTACTGTTTGCTCGCACTTGGTTGTTGTCGCTCTTGCATAATGTCGCATTCTGATCCAAATGTAGTGTTTGTTCAGCTCGCGCACATTCGCATGCGAATCTAGCTGAATGTATCTTTTGATCCTGCATTGACGTTCTTGACATGCGCCACTTTTGCATCTGCGCACACTCGCGATGGACGGACTGACGCTCAAGAATTGGCGCCTCGGCGAGAAGATCGGCGCTGGCGCGTGCAGCGACGTGTATGCAGGTGCGTGTATATGCGCACTCGTACACACTTGCATGTGCGCGTGCATGAGCGATCTACACTGCGCGTTGCGAGCAAGACGTTGTCATCACTGACTGATGGTGATGGCGATGGCGACATGTCTCGTGCTGCGCTGTGCTGCTGCGCTATACATCGCTCTGCACAGTCGAGCCACTCAAATCTGTATCGACAAACCACGGCGTGCAGTTTGTCATGAAAGTGTCGCGCATCCCGGACGTCCCAGCATCGAAAGCGAAGAACAAGAAGCGCAAGAAGACGCCAGCTGAGCGCAACGCCGACGCGCTCTACGCCGAGTACCTCGTGTACCAGTCGTGCTTGCGCGACCACGCACGTGTACCGCGGCTCCCAGATGGCGCCTACGGCGAAGACAAGGTGCGTACATACGTATATGTACATAAGCGAGCTGTATGACAGCACGAGCTTCGTAAACCTCACATTTGTCACTATGTATATTTCTATTTGTACGCACTGGTGACTTGCACTACATAGGGCTACCGCTTCCTCGTGCTCGAACGTCTTGGCCGCACACTCGAGCAAGTGCTCCACGACGAAGGGCCGATCCCATCGGCAACCGCTGCGCGCCTCGGCCTCGAACTCCTCGACACGCTCGAGCACCTGCACGTGCACAACCTCGTGTACGTCGACGTCAAGCCCGAGAACTTTTTGGTCGACGCAACGACCGAGTCCAAGGTGCGATGTGATGAGATGTGTGAGAGTGAGTGACCGAGTGGCCATCAGCTGACTCGACTCGCTCATGTTGCTGCTAGGTCTACTGCGTGGACTTTGGCATCTCGGACCGCTACGTCATGGCGACTGGGAAGCACAAAGAGCTCAAGACCGGCGCAGTCGTTGGGACACCGACGTTCCTGAGCGCCTCGTGCCACGCGGGTGCAAGTGCGTACACTGTCTGTTTGCATGACTGGCTGACTGGCTGGTAGCTACTGACTGACTGGCTGAGCTGTACGACACGTGTGTATGCGATATCTCTAACATTGTGATTGCTGGCTTGGACTGTTGCATTGTATTGTATTGTATTAAAGCGCCGAGTCGACGCGACGACATTGAAGCGCTGCTGTACGTGCTGCTGTACCTCCAGCTCGGGTCGCTACCGTGGCAACAGGCAACGAGCGACGCCGCTGGCGCTGCGATCAAGAAGTCGACGACACCACAAACGCTCTGCTGCGACCTGCCGCGCGAGTGGCCGCAGATGCTCGCGCACAGTCGCGCGTGTGCGTTCGACGACAAGCCGGACTATGCGTTCTATGCGACAAAGCTCCGTGCACTTGGCGGTGAACTCGGTGCGACGACGCCGTTCGACTGGGGCAGCAGCTCCAAGTCGAAGGCTACGACCAAAGCCAAGGGCAAGGTCACGGCTATGGCGAAAGCGAAGGGCAAAGCAGCGACGACGACGACAAACACGGTGCGCGAGTGGCTCGTAGCTCGTGGCTTGTGGCTCGTGTGTGTCGTCACGCTGACATTGTACTTTGACTGTCTATATGTGTGTGTGTGTATGATCGAAAGAGCTCAGTGCATGCAGATGATGACGATGCTGCTGCGACGCCAAGCGCGAGTCCAACACGCAAGCGCGTCAAGAGCGAGCGCGAGGCACGCGAGACTGAGCAGCAGCAGCACGCAGCCACTAAGACGCGCGCGACTGTGCCGACTGCGAAGACCAAACGAGTGGCTGCTGCTTCGGCAAAGCCCAAGGCCAAGGCCAAGCCGCGTGGATCGAGCAGGAGCCGCGTTGCAAAGACGCGCGCAGCTGCCACCAGCAGCGACGACGACGAAGCGAGCGACACCGAGAATCAGAATGACAGTGAACTTGACAGCGACGACAACGAGCCGCCACACGTCGGCAAGCGCGTCGTGAAAGGTCCTGGGCGCAAAGAGATGGCGAAGCGACTTGCTATTGCTGCGCACGCAGCTGCGACGGGTGCATTGAAGATTGCCGAGCGCACATCGACGCGCGTGCTGCGCTCGTCCAAGTCGAGTCAATGAGCAGAAAACTGCAGTGGCAGAGTGCAAGTTGCGATCGATGCGAAGCTGCCTCCACTTTCACTTGGAGCTCACTGAGTGGCGTGCCCATGCAAGTGCACGCACGATAGCGACAGAAGCAAATGCGACAGCAGCAGCGACTTCCACGAGTGCTAGCAGCATAGATCCGAAGTCATTTCAGTACAAATCACTGTAAATCACTACAATTTACCAGAAATCATTGCAACTAATATAGTTCAAATATATATGTTGACGATTAATTATTGTGACACTCGTATATTTTTTGCTTGAGTTGCTTTGACAGTGGTGCATCAACAGCAACATGAGCAACTCGCGGCTGTACGACCTGCTCGCAGGGCTTGGCGACCCAGCGCGCGCCGACACGCAACGCGAGATCCTGCGGCACCTGTCGAACGTACAGACAAGCACGCCGACGAGCGAGCACGACAAGGCTGGCGTCGACGCACTGCGGCGTTTGCACTTTGAGCAGCTCTGTACGTTCGAATCGAGTGCGGACTCGAGCGTTCGCATTGGATGCTGTTGAACGAGTTGAGTGTGACGCTTGCGCTGGACTAAATGATGTGTATGGCTCTGTTTATGTCTGTATGTGCGTGTGTACGGGCACGCAGTGCGTTTGCAGCACCGCGAGACGTGTGAGAGCGAACCACGAGTGTCCGAGCGGCGTTTGCAGTGGCGCGCCGAGTGCCGCGCGCACTGGCAGCACGACGAAAGCGACGACGTCGCTACCATCACGCTGCAGGATATAGAGCAGCGCAGCCCAACATTGTTCAGCGACGTGGTGCGTCGAGCGTGCAGACAGCATGTACAGACGTAGTAGTGACTGCGAGCCAGCCGCTGATCAGCTGCTGCTGCTGTCTGTATGTATGTGTATGTCTGGCGCTCCTCGTTCGGCAGATTCCAGTCGCGCCAATTCAACCGACAGTAGCAGCACATGCGGCTCGCGATGCCGCGCACTCGCACTCGCACGCGGCAGATAATTCGTTCGAGGCAGCCGTGCAAGCGCTCGCACAGCGCCGAGTGGCGAGCGCGCCACCGCCCAGCAGCAGCTACGCGCGCTTCGAGCCACCGCCTCATGCATCGCGGATGTCGCCGCCGCCACCAGCGCTTAGCGACTTGTTGCGCAAGCGAACGGACCGAACGAGCGACGACGACGACGACGAGGCGCAACCTGCGTACAGCGCAATGCGAGCGTTGCCGCCACCGCAGGCGCAGCGCAACCCGTTCCAGACCGCTGGCGAGCGGCTCCAGGTGCGTACATGCGTGCTGTGTGATGAGAGTGTAGGTCGTCACTCTGTCGCTAGGTCTGGTTGGAGCGCTGACGACATCGCGCTGACCACATCACACGTGCAGTTTGACCGCGCGACTGGCCGAGCGCGCGACGATCGATACAACAACGATGACGACGACAATGGCAGCAGTATGCGTCGTCGTGGCAGCGGCAATGGCCGCGCGCCGGGACCTGGGAACTACCACCCGATCAACCAGAATCTGCTCTTTGGCGGCAGTGGCGACAACAGTGACATCCCATGTACAGCAGGCGTGACCAAGCCGTTCGTACTGCCGACTGGCGGCGGCGGCGACGACAAGAAGAAGCCGCGCGGTGTCAGTAGCAATGGCAATGGCAATGGCGGTAGCAAGCAGGCGTTACCGACGGCTGAGCCCGACGACGACATCGATCCGCGACTGCGGAGCTGCGACCCCGAGCTGGTCGCCAAGATCGAGATGGAGATCGTCGACAATGGCGACCCGATCACGTTCGACGACATTGGTGCGTGTCTTGCCGTTTAGCGTCGCGAGTGCGTCTACATGGCGTCCGATGGTGTGGTCGATCGGACTTCACTCTGACGTGCATCGTCGAACTGGCGTCTGCTGTCTACTGTCTGTCTACTGTCTGTGCGTGCGCGATAGCGGGTCTCCGGTTCGCCAAGAAATGTGTGAACGAGCTCGTGATCTGGCCGATGGCGCGGCCCGACATCTTCACGGGACTCCGCGCGCTGCCGAAAGGTGCGGCTGCCGTGGCTTGGACGTATCCATCCACCCACCCTGGGCGCTACATGTATAGCCCATGCACTACCACGTCGACTGGTTGGCTGACGAACGGACTGGTTGTGGATGCTTGGACGTGCTTTCCCCAGGGCTCTTGCTGTTCGGACCGCCGGGTACCGGCAAGACACTGATCGGCAAAGCGATCGCGAACCAGTCGGGCGCAACGTTCTTCAGCATCTCAGCGAGCTCGCTCACGAGCAAGTGGGTGCGTCGACGCGTTCTCGATTTGGTAGCTGTCAGCAGCGCATACTCACTCGACTGCTGCTTGCAGCACGGCTGACACGTCAACACTGTGATTGGTCTTTGTGTCTGTCGGTATGTGCAGATCGGCGAGGGCGAGAAGCTCGTGCGCACGCTCTTTGCAGTCGCAGCGGTCAAGCAGGTGAGTAACGTATTGTAACGAGCCAGCAAGCAACTGCACACGTGCGTGCGAGGCAATCGCTTGCTCACTCACACTGCGTGCGAGTATGTCGATGCTGCCTCTGTCGCCATAGCCGTCGGTCATCTTTATTGACGAGATCGACTCGCTCCTGACGCAGCGAAGGTGCGAGCGCGTGCTTGAGTGTGTGGCGTGTGTGAGACGTGATCAATGACGCGGCAGTGAGTCTGACACTCGTGTCGTTGTCATGCGCATGGTACTACTGCCTGCCTGTAGCTCGGAGGAGAATGAAGCGAGTCGGCGCATGAAGACCGAGTTCCTCGTCCAGCTCGACGGCGCTGGCACGAAAGCGACCGATGTGATTCTCGTCGTCGGTGCGTCGATCGACTGCCTGATGGACTGGCTTACTGATCACTCGCACTTCCTCTTTTATGCGTTCTGACGCGCGTGCTGTTGGTAGGCGCGACGAACCGACCGCAAGAGCTCGACGAAGCTGCGCGGCGGCGCTTTGTCAAGCGGCTGTACATCCCACTGCCGTCGCTCGAGGCGCGACTCGACATGATCAACCGCCTGCTGCGCAACAACCGACACGACCTCACAGACACAAACAAGCAGTTTGTAGCCGAGGCGACGAAAGGTGCGGACGCGCGAGCAGATGGATGTGCTGACTGTCTGCTGCTGTGCGCACACACTCACTCGCTTGCTGATTTCGACCCACAGGCTACTCTGGCGCCGATGTCCGCGCGCTGTGCACCGAAGCCGCGATGGGGCCGATCCGCACGTGCGACGACATTCGCACGATGGATGCCAATGCTGTGCGGCCGATCAGTCTCGAGGACTTTACGGCTGCGCTGCGCGGAGTGAGTCGAGTGTTGGGATGTGTGATGCGTATTGTGTTGTGTATGATGCGCAGAGCGACGTCGTGCGTGTCAACACGAGTGCGCCGCGAGGCATTGGCACGGACATGACACTGATACGAACACTTGCGTGCGTGTGTCTGCGCAACAGGTGCGCTCGAGCGTCGCCGTCAAGGACCTCGAGTTCTATCGCGAGTGGAACGACGAGTTTGGGAGCTTTCCATTCGAGAGTCACGAAGGTTAGCGGCCCACGTCAATAGCAGACAGCAAAAAGCGCGAGACTGTGTGATAAGTACTTGGGATGCGTGGGATTCGGTACATGGACAGACAGCTGCGAGCGCGTCAACGCGACGCTCGCGGAGGCGCGACATCCGCAGCAGCAGCAAGAGCGACAGATAAATAGGCGGCGACAGCAGCACCGCATTAGAAGTCGTGCTCGTCGAACGGCATGTTGAGGCGTCGGCGCTTCGTCGCAGGCTCAGGCGCCGTGCCGCTTGCGCGTGCTGACGCGCGTAGGATCGTGAGCGCGACGGTCGGGCAGCTCTCGATCTCGTCGCGGAAACTCTCGTCGTCGAGCACGTCGTGCACGTGGTCGACAAAGAAGCGCACGCAGTACTCGCGGAGGTACGCAGCGTTAAATTTCTCGGCTGCACACAGCAGACGCCCGACGTTGCTGATCGACAGCACGTCCCCCGCGGCGACTTCGCACAGCTGCTTGAGCGGCAGCAGCAGGTACTCCTCTGCGAGCGTCAGCAAGTCGATCAGTTGCTGCGAGTCGAGTCCACACACATACGTAGTGTAAACAGAATTAGTGTGTGATCGGATATCAGTAGACACTGGCAGTAGCTAGTCGACAGTGGCAGTCGACAGTATGCAACATTCAAAACACTGGCTGGAACAAAACACTGGCAGTAGACAGACACTGGCAGTAAACACCAGCGCCACCCATACCCACAGAATCAGTCCCACAGACGTACACTCGAGTTCAGTTTAAAGAGGTCGGCGACGCGGTTCGTGTAGATGAACTCGAGCATCTTTGTGACCATGTCGGCGCTGTGGTGTTCGATGCGCACGACACCTGCGACGCTCTCGCGCATCGCACCGGGTCGGAACATTGCGTGGAAGATCTCACATCGCGTCGTGAGGATCAGACGATGCGCGCGAATGACATCGCGATCGGGACCGACTTCGAGCGTCACGTCGCTGCCGTCACCAGACTTTTGTAACAAATACAGTAACAGTGTTAGTACCAAGCCGAGCCGCGCCAGTCGATACCAGATGGCATTCACTGCATAAACGCGAGCCAACAACGCACCACAAGCAGCTGCTTCATTGCTGCAAAGTACGCGTCGTCGGTCGATGCCGGCATCAAGAACGCAACGGGAGCGACGCGGCGTCGCACGAGGATGATGTCGTTCTGTATAGCAGAGCCGTTGTGTCAGTCGCTTTGCTATTCTGTCTGCAGATACACACAATAGAAGCAGCTGGACGCAAGCCGTACCTTTTGGAGATGCACCGACTCGGGCGAGTCCTCGGGGTCCAGTCGGTTCTGTAATGACGCGAGTTGCACGTGACAATGCGTCAGATTCTCACTCACATACACAAACATCCACATGTCGATGGGAATTGGAATCACGAAACAATACACGAACGCACTGTGAAGAAGAAGTCGAGCGCCTCGCGCGGCAGCCCGTGGTGCTTGCTGTAGTGCCGAAAGAGCGACGAGAAGCGCTGCGTCTTTTGCATGAGACACGAGTACATGTTGTTCGCCGGTACGCGCACGATCGAGCGCTCTTTGCCAGTCAAGATAAGGTCTTCGGCCGCCTAAGCGCATCCAACCACACGCGTTCACACGCGTTCACGCACGTGAGTTCTCATACATGCATACAAACACAGTCACGCACGCACATACACACGCGCATACACGCATACCTTGACAGTGAACTCGACGTTCTCGGGTCGCACGCTGCGGTTCATCGTTGCGGATGCCGCTGCGAGACTCACTTCGTCGAGGCTGCGGAACGCTGCAGACGTCGTCGTCGTTGCGACTGCCGGCACCGTCTGCGCCGTGCTGTTCGCGGTTAGATGGAGGTGCGCCGTCGTGGCTGTGTGGCTGCGCGCTATTGTAGCGTGTCGATCAGTTCACTCTTTCTCTCGCTGTGTGTGCGTGTGTGTATGCGCAGGCAGATGCAATGTGTTGCAATGGCTCGTTCGAAGTGTGTGGACGCAGCGGCCGTGACTACCGACTGAGTGTTTGGTCACTCGCGCACCTTTCTCAGTCCGAGCGCGACTGATGTGGCCGAGACGACGCGAGTCCGTTGCGTTGCGCAGCAGGTCGAGCGCAGACGTTCTTTCTCGCAGATCAGCGGGTGCGCGCACGCAGCTGGTGTGGTCGTCGAGGCACTGCGAGTGTGCGTAGGGAAGAGGAAGGGAGGAGGCAGTAGCTGTCGAGGCCGTTTACGATCGAGGTCGCACACAGACAAGATCGTCAGTCGTCGTTGCGATACACAGACCTCGCAGTCAATCGTTTGTTTGCTCGATGTGTGCACGAAGGTTCGCTGCGAGCTGATTCTGTGTCTGCCACAAAAATGTAATTTGTATGTGATAAATGGCTGCATCGATATTGGATACTACGTATATAGTCTTTAATGTTAGGTATTTTCACACACTGCAGCATATATTGCAATATTGTCTATTGCCGTCAGAATGGGTCTTGCCACAATTAATTGGTGACATCGTACTCAGAATTGAACCAAGAATATCCTGTGCTTTTTTATTTCGGTTTGAAAGTCAATGGAGCTGAAAACTGCAACTAACGTCTCATATAAAGCAATATTTACTCTGAATGCACTGAATATAGCCAGCAAGATGTGCGTTCAGTAAGTGGCACTTCAAAGCAGTTCAGCGAGTAGCATTGCCAATCAGTTCCGAGATCCGTGCACATTTCGTTCATGTGCTTTCGAATCAGTCGAGTTGCGTATTGTCGCCGCTTTGGCTTTGTCAACAGCAATGCGGTCGCTAGCACGAAAGAGATTACAATGGTTGTTTACGGCCGTTTGCGTGGAGGAGCTGCGATTTGAGGGAAAATGATGAGACCCGAGCGACGGATGAGCTCAATGTCGCTCTTGTTTTACGTGTACGCTCTTGGTCTCTCATCGCATTGGATCGTACCCGAATCATGACGGCACTTGCATTCCCCTCTGCGCTACTCGATAGATCGGATATCTCGGTCTGGTGTTGCGAATCAAGGACTGACATGCAAGTACTTCTTTTCGGCGATGTACATCACAACCAACACTCCTTGCAGTGCATGCACTCGGTGTTGTCGTCGTCGTCGAGCACCGGGACGCTGACTCCGAGCGTCACTTGCTCGAATAAGACATTTTGACGCGTCACTTCAGACCTCAGAATTTGCAGACTCAAGAGAGCCAGGACGACGACCTGTGAGAGTGGACCTCAAGTCGTTGTAGGCGTCAGATTGGTGCGCAGAAACGGATGGATGCAGCAGGAACTGATGTTGCCAATGCAGACGCACATGCCTTCCGGCGACATCGTGCTGCATTTCATTTGCACTCGGCGACACTTTTTTCATGTCCAAGTGCGTTCTCACTTTCGCAGACGAATTCCTGGAGCAATATGGCCGCTCTGTTTATGGCTTCGGAGTCATCAAACTTGTTGCATGTGCGATCTTTACATGTTCATGCAATGCGATGGTGTACATGCGCACTCATCTTTGAGCGACACTAAGCTCTGCTGATCGCGTGCCACTCGCTGTCGAATCGAGCGCTGACTCGAGCCAGAGCGGACGAATCAACCGCCCGCACACTTGTGCAGAGCAACGTTGTTTCGGATCGAATGCCGCCTTGCCTTGCACCGAGTAAGCACTGCGAGTTGTTTCCGCTGTTGTTGTGTGGGTGTCAGGTGCTGTGACATGCATCTCGTATCCCTACCGTAGTGAGAGGTAAATCAGACGACAGTAGTGCACGTCCATTGAGCGAATATCCTGCAATTACTGCCTCTCATAATCGCAAAGCACATGTAGAGCTACTGTAAAGAGGGACACACAATACACAGGTTTACCTTCGAATCAATCTTTTCTGGTGCAGCAAACGCAAGATCGGTTTGACTCCTTTTTGACCTTGTCAGAGCAGGTCAAGGCTCACACCAACATGGATCGCAGCAACAAAAGATCACAGCCACTCCTCCCGTGCTTGATTCTCCAAGGATCGCGCTCCTCCACACTACTGCTCCCTTGCACCTGCTGCTACATCTTCACAGATCTTGTCTTCAGCCGCGAGGGTCATGAAAAGATTGCGGTCGCTTTCTGAGCTGGCCGACAGATTCAGCCGCGCGAGCAGTCATCCGATGGCGCATCCATGCGATGCACGCTCGCGCGTCGTCGACGTCGTTTTTGTTGTCCGCAGTTCTCTCTCTGCAGGCTGAGGTGGCACCCGTCAGCTCGGTGCTAGTGCTAGCGGCCACTCATCGTTGCTCGCTCGCGCTTGGGGCCGCTCAGATTGCAATGCGGCCGCACGTTTCGGTCTGAAATATTGCCCGCAGGAATCGAACGTCTGTCTTGTGCTTGCCTTGCACTGCTACTGCGAACGAAGTCCTTGCGACGGCAAACTTGGGCTTGCGGACGAACGAGGCGACGGCTTGGCGCAAGTCGCAGTAATATACAGGTGCACAATTCGGCATCCGCAGACGAAGGCGCAGAGACGGGCGGCAGTGGAGCCACGTTTTGTTGGTTGGCTCGTGTCCAGTTCAACAACCGAGTTGGTGCTGTTGTCGTGTGATCGAGGTGAACGGAGGTGTTCCTCTTGCATTTTGCGCTTGACACGCAGCAATGCTGATGAAGTTGCGTGCTCTGCGAGTGGATGCGTGGACATCTCAATTCGGATGCGTGTTTTGGAGCGAGCTAGCGAGTTGTGTGAGCAACTGCTTCGCCTCATTTCATGCGATGAGGTTGCGCCGCCGCTATTGCCACGTGACATACGGCTGCTGTTGTGCAGCTGGCGATTGCTGCTGGTGGGATGCATCGGTCGTGCGAGGCTCTCTCGCAGCAGCTAACAGCATGCACGACCAAGAGAGATTGGCATTCGCTGCCGCAATGACGCTCGCTCGTTTGCAAGGTTGCAAGTCAACCGAGTGCTCGCTCGTGCGTTGATGTCGCGCCTTTCGATCTGGCCTCACGGGTTTTCGGTTCAGTAAAACTACTGAACCGAAAGGAGGAGCTCCTCTTCAGTGGACACGCCTGAAAGGCGCACGTGCGGCTGAACGACAAACAAACGAAGCGAGCGTGGCGTCTCGCTTCAGGAACAGACGACCACCTTGTGTGTGTGTGTGTGGCGTGGTTGAAGGCAGCGGCGGCGTCAGCAAGAGAGAGAGAGAGACTCATTGCGTGATCGCATTCGCCCAGCAACGCGATGCCGCAAGGCGACAACAACTGCCCCCAAGAGCGTCGACGATTCTAGGTGTATGTGTGTATGACGAAGAATCTGTTGCCTGCTGCTGCTGCGAGCATCCGAGGGACTCACAAGGTGCTCGATTCTTGGCTGAACTGATCCTGCATGATGTGAACGCATAGCAATCGATCTGTGCTGCATCTGCTGCTGATTGTAGCGTGTCAGCACAGTCTGGCGAGGACGCGGCTGCCGACCAGTTCTCGGAATCCGTTGCGAGCGAGCAGGTCGAAGCAGATGGATCTCTCCATCATTGTAGCAAGTGAAAGCGCCACCAAGCGATGCCAATCATTGTGCAAACGCACAAGCACGCTCGTTGTCATCACCACGTGCAGGATTCGTCTGACTTGCAATAGTGGCCTCTTTTTGCGTCCAGTGAAATCGGTTCAGTACAGGATCGTGGGTGGTTCTGTGTGGTGCGACCGCCGTTTGTTCGTCGCATTCTTCCGAGGCGAGTGTACAGGCAAAAAGCAAGCAAAAGCAAGCAGGACAGGACACATCGGCGGATCCTGCGTTCGAAAAAAATATAAAAGGCAAGGCCTCGATTGAGTATTATTGTCGCACGCTGTTTGTTTCTGCGGTTTTCGAGCTGTGAGAATCGACAAGATTTGTTTGTGTCTTCAGCAATCGCTTTCATTACAAAATGTGCGAAACTCGCTCTCTCTCGCGCCAAGTAAGTGAGTGAGAAGAATCCGAGTGCGTCTACCGACTTGCGGCCGAGTGCTGTAAACGACCCTGCCGTGATTGGTTGTCAGAAGGTCAAGTCACTTGCGTCCAGTATGCGTCGTCCGCACCTCTACTCCGAACGACGCGACTGCTTCGGTTGCTCTGCTGCGAGTCACGAGACAACTTGTACGACGAAACTGAAAACAGAAGTGATCTCCACGACAGTTTTCCGCACGAATTCGCTGTTGTTGTCGTTGTGTGTCAAGATGCTCCTCTCACTCACTCACTCTCGCGTGCTCCAAACAACTCTCGACTTGCTAGCGCGCGCGTGCTGCGCCGAACGCTTGCTCTCTCTTTTTCCTTCTCACAAGAATGCTCGCCCATCCGCGACGAGCACCCACGTCTTTTCTCTGCACACCGATTCTCTAGCCCTAGCAACAACAACTGCGAAACACTCAACAACGAACACCTCCCTGTCTTTCGTCTCTATCACTTTGTTTGTGGTGCTGCAACGCGCGTTTTGTTTGGTGTGTGCGCAGTTTCCTTGAGCTGTCATTTCCCGAATCGCACGCTCGCAGCCAAGTGCTCCAGCACATTTTCATTGCAGCACATTTCCGTTCGTTGTTGCCGACCAGCAACCAAAAGCGCACCACCGACAACAACAACAACAACAAACAGGTCCGACTGGTCCGTGAGCATTCGACAACAACAAACTACAACAACAAGCACAACCGACTCGCACGATGCGCACCAAGCAGGCCGAAGAGCGCGAGGTGCAGGAGCGCACGTGGATCTACTTGCTCCACGACCAAGCACCGCCGACGTATGCGCGCGTTGTCACGCCTGCCGTGATCGCGGCTCGCTCAGCCGGCGTGATGGGTGACGGCGCACTGCTGCCAGCACTGCCGTCCATGTCGGCAGCAGCGCACCACTCAAACAACACCATGAACAACGGTAGCGTCCAAGGTCCGTACTTGCGCCAGCAGCTTCCCCAGCAACAACAGCAGATGCAGATGCAGCCATCGCAGCACGCGAGCCCGTACGCACCAGCGTACCGCAGCAGCTACGACGCGTACGGTCGCCCTGTCAACAACAACAGCAGCAACAGCAGCAACGCTGCATCTGGCTATGCGTACAGCGCAGGCTACACGCCAAACGCACAGCCACCTGCACGCCCATCGAGTTCAGTCGTGCGTGCGAACGACAAGTGGCACGTGCCAGCGCCAACGGCGTACGAAAAGCACATGCACCAGCAGCAGACTGGCGGCTTCCCGCCACTGCGGTCGATGCTCACAAAGAACGAGAAGATGCCATTCAGTGTCCACGTCACGCCATCGAACTCGACTGGCTCCACTGGCGCTGCTGCACCAGGTCCTATGATGATGAAGCAGCAGCCGCAGCCAGTGATGCTGCCGACTCCGGCTGCGCGCAGCAACTCGAGCGTGTCGACGCCCAAGGCATCTGCAGTGGCCAACAGCAGCAAGAAGAAGAGTAGCAGTGACCTCGTCGGTCTGCTGCCAAAGAAGCGGCGGCACGACGAGCGCGACGAAGAGTACGTTGCGCCAACCGACCTCCTCGACGACGACGACGACGACGATGCGCGTGCGTCGAAGCGCAACTGCTTTCCGAAGAAGTGCGACTTTCCAATGTGCAAGAACAGCTCGCGCAGCCGCGGGTTCTGTTACTCGCACGGTGGCGGCCGGCGCTGCCGCATGGACGGCTGCAACAACGGCGCCGTGAGTCGCGACCTGTGCAAGCGCCATGGCGGCGGTCGGCGGTGTCGCATCAGCGGTTGCAAGAGCTCGAGCGAGAGTGGTGGCCTCTGCTACTCGCACGGCGGCGGCCGGCGCTGCAGTTTGTCGTGGTGCTCGGCGCGCGCAAAGAAGGGCGGGCTGTGCGCTGTCCACATTGGCAACGAGCACGCCGAGCCGCCAGCCGACGAGACTATGGCAGCAACAACAGCGAGCAAAACGACGGCTGGTGTTGTACCGCCGACAGTTGCCGAGACGCTGCTGTCGCTCGCACACGTCCAGTCGTCGAGTGGACGCCGATCAGCGTCGAGTTCGTTCTCGTCAGTGAGCGGCGACGTGTCGCCGACGTCGCCGACGCTGCCAGAGCTGAGCACACCGCGGTTCTCGTCGATCGCGTCGCTGCTGAACTGAGTGGCGACTCGAGTCACTTGATGTGTGTGTCGTTCGTGCTATATGCTCTCTCCTGTATCCTTTACCATCTCGAGCTCGAGATCTCGAGACGAGCTCTGCTGATCAGAGTTTGTGAGTCTCGAAGACGTGCGTATCTAATTTAACAATGAGGTTGACTTCATCTTGCTGTTGTTTTGGTTGTTTGTGGTTGTTGTTGCTTGGGAAGAATCGGTCGCGTCCTTCTACGCGCTGCTGCTTGTGCTCTGCCCACAAACTCCACATGCATCTGTGGGACACGACTCGACTCAGATCAACACCTTGCGAACGCAGCCTGCTGCTGTGAGAACTCCTGCATCCGTCAATGCTGAGCTCCTCTCAGCTCCCGGATCGGGTCGGCTTGCTGACTGACAGGATGTGCCGAGCATGCTCGCCGGTCTCTACCGCAGCCACGATCGATCCAGATTGCCGTCAAGCTGATACATACCTCCATTCGGCGCGTCTAATCCGCTGCCATCACGCTGCTTGATCTGGTCCTGGTCGGTGCAGGTGCTCAGACCTCTGGGTGTCAACTGCCGACACCTAAAACGACTCTTTTTCTTCAATTAGGACCCTCTTGGACCTCTGCACATGCAAGCAGAGTTGCACTGCTCCGTGGACACGTTTCGCTCACCTCGCAACGCGCTCCAGCGACGGGGCTCAACTCGTTGCACTTCTCCTCATCCATGCGCGTTGGTTGCGGTGGATGAGTGCGATGCTGTCGCTCGTCCGAGCCGCACGTGGGGCGATCCAGTCAATCTGGTTCGCCACCCTTTTGTTTCAAGCATCGAAGAGACAACAAAACATGTCAGGCGCCACAGTCAACACCGAGTCTCTCGGATCGGACTCGAGATGTCCAGTCCTCACGAGCGCTCGGCTCCATAATGTCCCTCCTTCTCTCTCATCTCACTTGGATCATTGCACGACACGACCTGGAGGCAATGAGTCCATGGAACGAGCTGCTCTCGTTTGACACAGTTTGGTCGCACGACAAGGTCGCTTCATCAGCTCCATTTGGCGATTGCACGAGGTTGTATATCCTATCGAGATCATCCTGCACCACACACAGACCTCGACCTCGTCAGTCGCAATGTCGATCTGCGTCCATGCTCGCTTCACACCCAACTCGCTCTCTCGTTACCCTGCAGACAAACACTTGCGAGCGACAATGAACAAACAACCTTGCCAGCGACATGGCCACGCAATGCTATTCACGTATAGCCAGACTCACTACTACGACTGCTGCGCTACTGCGCTACTGCTCGACTCGCATCAGCCGCTCCTGGGTGCGTCCAGCTCGATGCGCCCGTGCTGCGGTTGTAAAAGTACACGTTCCCAGCCGCGTCGGCGACCTCCTCCCACGGATCATCATCCACTGACTGCCGCAGCAGCAACTCGTCGCTAGTCGCTGGCTGCAGCGACCCGAGCGACAACACCATCGCCGTCGACTCGGTGTCGCCTCCAGTTACCGTTTCGGTTGTCGAGTCTTCCTCCTCCACGTTCGTAGTCATAGCAACGGCGTCATCTGCCATCGCAATCGCTGCTAGTTCGTCCTCGACCGCTGCTACAGCTGGTTCGTCAGCCACCACTACTGCCACGCGCTTGTCCTCCAGCAGCTCGAGCAGCACGTCGTTCGCCTGCATCTCGCGCGGCGGTTCGCTGCTCTTGACGACGTCACCAGTCAAGCGGTTCATGTAGCAGACAGTCCCATCATTACTGTCGTACGCTTCGGTCCAGAACGTCGACGCGAGCGTCCACGCGACTGGCGCTTCGCCTCGTTCTTTGCGCTCGACGTTCCAATAGTGCCACTTGGTCGTCTCGTGGATCGCAAGGTCGCTTCGACTCTCGTAGCTCACGCCAGGGCACACGCGGCAGACACACGCGAGGCGCGGCAGCAGTGCAAGCCCGCCGCTCGCACTCAGGTCGACTGGGAACTGCACACTTTCAACATCGCCGTCTCGCTCGGGCGCAACGACAACGCACGTGTCGGCCATGAGCGCGAGCAGCGTCCGCAACTTCTTGACGCCAAACGCAGTGACGTCAAGCGCCGTGAGCATCACGCGCGCATACGCAGCTGGAAAGTCGGAGAGTGCGACGCTGCCGCCGCTCCGATCTATGACTTTGTGCACCTCTTTCTTTAGTGTTGCAAACGCCTGCGCGCGGTCGGGACTCGCGAGGAGCTGCGCGAGCACGTGCTCCTTCTGCTGTCGTGCTATGCGCTTGTCGACGTCAAGCGCGTCCTCGTGGGTCGTGTCCAACACCTGCCGGTGGTTTACGTCAGACACGTCAGGTGCTGCGATCATCACAGTGTTGCCGACCGAGTCGACGCCACCACGAACGCTGCCTGGATGAGCAGATGAGGACGAAGACGAGGAGACAGCTCCGTCGGTATTCCCAACGCTGCCAACATCAGCAGACGGCGGACGAAACGTCTGTGGCCGCTTCACGTGCTGCTTGGCGATCGGCACGTGCTCGTCGCGCTCGAGTTCGTGAATGCCCGTGATCACGCGCTCGAGCTCACGTGTGCGATGGCGCAGGTCGTCAACGCACTCACATTGAACGGCGAGCTGCGTGCGCAAAGCGTCCGCTTGTTGCTGAGCTGCTGTCAGTTTGCGCTGCTCGACTGCAAGCGAGTCGCGCAGGCGCTCGAGCACGACCAGTTGCCCGAGCACGCGCTGCATCACGGGAAACACCTCGGCGGCGCGCATGGCGTAAAAGTACGCGGCGCGCACCCACGCGCAGACGGCGACAGCAGCTGGCGAGATCTGTTGGAGCCGAAAGTTGTTGGGCCGGAGTCGCGGGTTGTGGATCACGGCCGTGAGGTTCGTGAGCATCGCGTGGCGTGGGCCGTCGCCGCCGAACGAGTAGACGTCAAAGAGCGGCAGCACGTACAGTGCCTTGACGTCGTAGTGGTGGATGAGGCCTTCCTTGTCGCCGAGCATGACGTTCTCGTGGCTGCTCGAGAGGAGCTGCATGATGTCGTCGCGCGTTGGCACAAACGGCGTGCCGTCCAAGTACGCGTTCGCGGTAAAGTTGAGCAGCACGGCGAACGCCTCGAGTAGCGAGAGGTACGTTGCGTCAAGCTTGGCCGTGCGCAGTTTGTACCAGTCCATGACGTCGACGTCGCGCAAAGCGTCGACTGCACGTTTGTACGCGCGCTCGAGACCCGAAGTCGCAGCGTCGCGTTTCCAAAACGTCTCGAGCTTGACCTGCATCTCCTGCTCCTTCGCAGTCATCTCGTCGAGCTCGTGTTGCTGGTCGGCGACTTTGCGACTCTGCGTGCGCAGCTCGCGCTCAGCGAGCTCAACGTCGTTGCGCAGCACGTCGTAGCGAGCGACGTTATCGTCGAGCTCACGTTGCACCGCCGTGTGTGCTGCGACGGTCTTGTCGAGCACGTCGGTGCCGACCATGATGTTCTGCGTCTTGGCGAGCATGCGCACGATCGTCCTGACGAACGCGTCGTCGCTGTTCACGCCCTCGGGCAGGTTCGGCAGCATGCCAGCGACCATGACGGCGTACGGCGAGCGGAACCGCGGCAGCACGAGGTCCATCTCGAGCTCGCCCGTGACGTTCTGGAGCACGGCAAAGTATTCGATGAACGTCGCAGTTGCAGCTTCACTGCTCGGACGGCTGAGCCACGCCGTGCGCTCGCCGCGCACCCACTTGCCGAGCCGCACAAGCGGTGCACCATTGCTACTACTCCCCGTACCCGACAACGGCGATTTGGTAATAAACCGACCTTCGCCGTGCGGGAGGTCGTGCTCGAACGGACCTTCGTACCGATCGCCATTTGGGTACGTGAGCACGCCCATGCCATGGCGCCGCGTGTTGATAAAGTTGCCGTGGTAGTGCCGCTTGTCGGCAAATTCGATCATGCCAGCGCCGTTGAGCACGCCGTCGTGGAACGTGCCGAGGATGCGGTCGCCGTTCGCGAGCGTGCGTACGCCGTCGCCGTGCCACTGGCCGTACCGGAACGAGCCCTCGAACCGCGAGCCGTCGTCGTACACGATCTCGCCGGCGCCGTGGTACACGTCGAGCGCCCAGTAGCCCTCGTAGATCTCGCCGACGTCAAAGCGCTCAATGCCGTAGCCGTGGCGCTTGCCTTCGCACCACTCGCCTGTGTACTCGCCTCGCGAGAACGTGTAGTGCATCTCGAGCGTCCCAAAACCGTGGTACTTGCCCATGCTTGCAGCACCGACGTACTTGGTCCGCGTACCGTCGTTGCTGCTGCTCTGCGTCGTGACGTGGAAGCTCTCGCCTGTGGCTGTGAACGGCGAGAAGAAGTTGTCGACGTCCTCGCCTTCCCAGACCGTGCCGTCAGGGGACATGAACTTGCCCCAGTGCATGGCTGCGTGCCGCGTCTTGGTCGGTTCGAGCATGCCCAGGGGCTTGTCGTAGTGCACGTCTTCGACCCATGGACCCTCGTACACGGAGCCGTCGTTGTACTCGATGCGCACGGCGCCGCGAATGAAGCCGTCTTGGAAGTCGCACTCGAGTCGCACGTACGTGTGCGGCAGCTCGGCGTGCGTCTTGCGCTTCGGCTTTGCGTGTGTCTGGCCGCCGTGTTTCGAGGACGCAGCGCTGTCGGCATCGCCTGCAGCGGCGTCAGTTACCACAGCAGTAGCATTTGCGCCAGCCATGGTCTCGGCTGCAACCAGCGCCAATGCCTGCTCACCCAACTGCTCGCCCGACTGCTGCGCGGCACCACTACTTCCGCCACTCGTCTGCTTCTCCTCACCCTGCACTGCGCTCGCAAGCTTCGAGCTGCTGCCAGCACCCGCACCCGCACCGTCAGCGGCGCTCTTCTCGTCACGGAGGTACTCGGCGTCTGCAGCCTTGCCCTTGATGAATTTCTCGTGGAGCACGAGGTCGTGATTGACGATTGCGAGCGACTGGATGCTCGTCGTGAGCTCGAACGAGCCGTCGCTGTCGCCGTTGGCGCGAGGATTGCGAGCACCGGCAGTAGCCGCCTGCGTGCGGGTCTGCGTCCGCGATGCGAGCAGCTCCTGCGCCGCGCGCTCCTGACGCGTGATGATCCGCACCTGTTGCGCGCGCAGCTTCTCGAGCTCATAGCGCTCATCGCCGTCGTCGCGTAGCTGCTGGTATCTCTGCAGCTCGGCGCGATGCAGCAGCTGCCGCCGTTTCAGCTCGTCCTTGAGCGCTTCGAGCTGTTTGCGCCGCGCTGCGATCATCGCGTCCCAAGCCTCGAGACCCTCGACTTCGCGGTGCGCGCGCGTGAACAGCTTGTGCAGCTCGTGCTGAAAGTGCTCGAGCACGACGCGGTGCGTGTGCAGGATTGCGTCGGTCGTTGCGTGCGTTTCGCGGATGAGCGTGCCAAGCCGCTGCGTACGCACGACCTGGTGCGTGAAAGGCACGAACGCACGCTCAATCGTTTTGAGGCGCTCGATCTCGGTCGTGAACTCGGCAATGCGCGCCGCAGAGCTCGCACTCAGTGCTGCGATCTTGTCCTGCACGCCACCGAGCGTCTTCATCGCTTTCTTCTTCTCGCGCTTGAGCGACTGGCGCTGCCACTCTTCATCGCTCATCTTCATGCGCTTTGTCTTGAGCGCGACGTAGTCGAGCAGCTCCTTCTCCTCGGCGCGCAGCGCGTCGAGCTGCGTTGTCGTCTCGAGCACGAACGCCTCGAGGTCGGTCTGCACCGCTGCGATCGCGCGCAGCACGGCGTTGCGTCGTGCGATGTTGAGATCCGGCGAGCCAAAGTCGACACCGTAGAGCGCGCGCGGCGGCTCGTACCGATTCTCGCGGATGCGGCGCCGTGTGGTCGCGGCTGCAGCGAGTCCGCGCTCGTGCACGTCACGCGCATCGGCAAACCAGGTCGTGCGCGCAGCGTCAAACTTGCTCTCCAAGTACATCTCTTCTGCAGTCGCAAAGCCCGTGCCATCCCAGTCGTCTGCAGCCGCAGCAGCCGTGTACAGCGAGCTTTTGGACGGCAGCACGTGGCGCCGCGGCTTGCGGAGACAGTACTGGCGCGAAATGTTCAGGATCTCCATGAACAGCTCGCTCGTTTTCTCCTCGGGCGTTGGCTTGGGCACCGAGCAGCGCCAGATGTGGTACCGCAGCGCGCGCTCGGACGCGCACACCTGGCGACACAACTTGAACGGACAGATGAGCGGTACATCGTGTGCGCGCGCGATATGTTCGTGCACGAGCGTCTCGGTCGCATAGTTGGCGCTACAGATCGTGCAAGTGAGCCGGCGCCTGTGCTCAGCCGAACGCTCGTCGTCGCGCGCCATATCTCGCCGCTCGCGGTGCTCACGCGACGTAGTGTCCTCTGCCGGCCGCTCGAGCGGTTCGGCGGTCACGTAGCTTACGTCCATGATCGCATCCGGTAACGCTGTGTACACACTCGCGAGTCCGATGCCTTTGCTGTTGACTGCTGCGACGCGCACGCGCAATGTCTGCGCGCGGTCAGGCGGGATCGGCCAGAGCGTCGTCCTCGTAGGTGCCGTTGGTGCTGACAACGATTCGCTGTCATCGCTGTCGATGTTGCTGTCACCATTCGCTCGCGGCAAAGATACAGCAGCAGCAGCAGCGACCTCCTTCGTACCGCACACACTCTCGTCCGCGTCGTCACGCCACTCGACGACGTACTGCGTGATCGCAGCGCCGTTGTCGAACGGTGGCTCCCACGCCATGTCGACAGCGCTGCCAGCACGCCAGCGGCGGAATGGGATCTCTTCGGCCCGCGCCTTCGCTGCTGCGGCAGCCGTGATCTCGGCGACGGAACATGGCGGCGGCGGCAACGCGGTCGCTCCAGCACCGACACGCTGGAACAGCTTCTCCTCAAGCACCGACGTTTCGATGAGCCTGATCGTCTCGCGGCGCTGGTCCTCGACGTACACGATCTCGGCTGTGCACGTCTCGTACGGGTCGATATGCACGAGCTCGCACACGTACCAGACCTCGTCGTCGAACTCGACCTCGAGCGTGCAGCCCGCAGTGAGGAACTCGAGCGCCGACTTGGTCGACGGCAGCACGTCGAGCTCGACGACGAGCTCCGGTACTTGCTGCTGCAACTGATGGAGGTGCTGGCCCTGACGCACGAGCTCGCGCTTCTCGTCTGCGATACGTGCATTCGTGCGCTGCTCGTTGGTAAAGATCGCGGCCTCTTCGCGCGCACGGAGCGCGAGCTCGTCGCAGTAGCGCGCGTAATACGCCTTCGTATGTTCCTCGAGCGCGCTCAGCTCGGCGTGGCGCTTGGCGTAGCCGCGCGCACCTTCAGCGGACCGGAGCGTGTTGAGCGTACCCTGACGCGCGAGGATCTGGGACTCGAGTCGGTGCTCGCGCTCGTGCTGCTTCATGGCCTTGACGAGCTGCAGGCTCTTGAACTGCGCCTCGATGTCGTTACGCGCGAGCCAGTTGACGCGCGAGTCGCCACCGGTGCGGCCTGTGAAGAAGTGAGCGACACCCCAGCCGTGTGGCACGCGCCGCGTCGCAAAGCGTGGCTTGCGCGCCACGTTGCGCAGTATCGGGATGTCCACTGGCACCTTGCGCTTCTGGAACACGCCGTGCACGAGCGCGTAGCCGTCAGACGCACAGAACGAGCAGTGCGCGAGCTGCGGAAACATGTGCTCGCGCGCGTCCGTGTGCCGCTCCTCAAACGTCTTGACAAACTCGGCGCCACCGACAAATGCTGCGAGCTCGGCGAGTCCGCGCTTCTCGAGCTGCTGCGCCACCGGCACACACGTCGCGCGCCGGAGCCACTGCACGGGGTAGTGCAGCAGCTTGTCAAGCATGTGCGTATACGGCGCCGGCATGAGCTGACCGTGGAACGCGCCATTGCCCTGGAACACCTCGGGCACGAGCTGCAGGAATGCCTGCTGTAGCTCGGACCGGCGCGCACGCCAGCGTTGCACGCGGTCAAGCACCTTCTGCACTGCAAGCGGCTCGTCTGGCAGGTCGGGCGGCAGATTGAGCGCGCGTACGAAGCGCAACTGCAGCAGCACGTTTGCGATCCGCGTGTTTGCGCAGCCAAAC
Source organism: Globisporangium echinulatum (assembly GCA_023336405.1). Classification (NCBI taxonomy): domain Eukaryota; phylum Oomycota; class Peronosporomycetes; order Pythiales; family Pythiaceae; genus Globisporangium; species Globisporangium echinulatum. The sequence goes on along the minus strand of JAADWX010000152.1, from coordinate 4,447 downwards.
GTGCGCAGCACGCGTAGTAGCGCCTGCTGACGCCGCGCTGCGTTCACGCCCTGTGCCTCGAGTTCGAGTTGGTACTGTACGCGCGCGAGGTAGACGCGCGCAGCGCACTGGATCACGCGTGCAGCGCAGTACCGCTTCGAGTCATCGGCGATGCTTGCAGCGTACTCTTCGAGCTGTGCGCGCCAGCGTGCGCTCACTTTGCCGTTCACAGTGTTGGTGTACGCTGCCGTGAACGCGAGCTCGGGCACCTTGTGGAGTACGTACTTGGCCGGCTCGACCTTTGATGCCGGAATCGTGAGCGGGAAGAACTCGAGCGCAGCGTCGAGGTCCATCTTGAGCTCTGCGATGCCGTCTTTCACGCCGAGCACAAACGCAGTCTCACCGCAGCGATGATGTCCACGCAGCACGACGCGCACAGCCATGCCTGGCACGATCGTCTGGTCCTGCGACTCCTTCTCGGCTGCCGTCGCGTCGACGATCTGCTCGAGGTCGCTCAGGAACTTCTTTGCGGCGTCGGTCCTCTTGAGTAGGTTCGCAGCTTTCGTCAATGCTGCTGGCTTCGGCTTGCTCGCTGTAGCTGCTGTCGTCGTTGTCACAGAGTTGGTGGCTGTCGCAGTCGCATCAGCAGAGACAACAGCGGCGTTTGCGTGGACCTTGGACTTGACGACGTCAAAGAACTTCTTGACGGTCTGGAAATCCTCGCGCACCTCTTTCATCACGGTGCGGATGTCCGTGAGGAACGTCGCTGGGTCGAGTCCAAAGAACGTAAGGAAGCTGCGCAGTCCACGCTGCGTCGGTCGCGTCTGCGCGCCAAGCGTCCGCAGCAGCGAGCCTTCGACTGCTCGCCGCGCGAGGATCTCCATGCGCGTGATGTAGCTGCGCCGCAGTGCCGACGTGCGCCGACGCGACATGCGGCCGCGGTACACGGCCTGTACGCGGCGCGCCGCACGCTGCTCAAACAGCAAGTCCTGCTGCGAGCGGTACCACTTGCGCACGAGGAAGCCGCGCATGTGGCGCTGCATCTCGGTCGCTGCGAGCTGCCGTGTCTTCTCGCGCTGGACTCGGTCGAGTGCACGCTGCCGAGCCTGCGCGCGGATGATCTCCTGCAGCTCGGCTTCCTGCTGTTTCTTGCGCAGGAACCGCGCGCGGCGCACCTCAACGTACAGCTGCCGCGCTGCGACGCCGCGCCACTGGCGCTGCAGCAACACGACCATTGCGAGCTCGCGCTCGAACTGCCGCATCGCTGCGTCCTCAGCATCCATCGCGTTGCACTCGCGCTCGGCGCGCAGGTAGTCGCGCAGCCGCGCTTTGCGTGTTGCAGCGCGCAAGATTGCACGCGCGAGCCGACCGCGCCATGCGGTCTGGACCACAACAGCGGCCCAGATGCTGCGGTAGTACGCGTCCTCGACTGCGCGCCGCACGAGTATTCCGCGCCAGAACGCCTGGAGCCGCGTTGCGCTCGCATGTGCCTCACGCCGCAGCCGCGTGAATGTCATCCAGGCTGAGAGTGCGTTTGCAAGGCTCGCGTTTGCTATGCGCGCCTGCAAGCGGTACCGACAAGCTTTCATGTACGCGCTGTAGTCGGCCCAGGCCGAGAAGCAGCGCATGCTCGCTGCGTTCGTGAAGTACACGAGCGCGCGTCGCATGCGCTGCTTGGCCGCGCGCTGCTCCTGCGCAAACTCGAACCACGTCGCGACGGCTCGACTGGCGCCGAGTAGCCGAAAGCGCGCTGCGATCCGCGTCGAGACGTTTCGGAGCCGCACGACGGCGTCGTGGTGCTGCTGCCAGCGCAGCCAGCACTTGACCTGGATGCTGCTCGAGAACTTCAACAACGCGCGCTTCTTGGCGCGCTGTGCGAGCACAAAGTCGCGCCACGCGGCCCACACACTCGCTTTCTCGCGGTGCACGAGCTTGAGCAGCATCAGGCGCGTCTTGGCGCGGTGCTGCCGCTCGCGCATAGCGTTCTGGTGCCATTGCCGGAACGCCCACGCCGACAGGCTCTGCGAATACACACGCACATACACACGAAAGCGCGCGCGGGAGGACACCAAGCGCTTGTCAGTAGTGATCAAACGAACGAGACAGCGACGTAAAGGTCCGTCCTAACCGAAGATGCAACATGCGGACAACGTGAGACGCACCCCACACACGATCGAGAGTGTCGCCTTGAGCAGGAAGCGCTTCTGGTCGACGACGAACTCGCGCCAGAGGCGCCAGATGAGCCGCTTCACAAGCGCATTCGCTCGAGACTGTTCACGTATATACACATACACATGGAGCCATATGCGCAGTGTCGAAACATCGTCGCCCAGCAAATCACCAGTACGTCACAGTGTCATACACATCAGTACACACTGCGATGTTCGAAAACACACACTGTCACCAACATCCACGATTGTAGTACATGCAAGAACAAGCGCACGCATACACACACCGCCTTCTCGAGCTGCGAGGTCGAGTTGTGGGTCTCGAGCTCGACCGTGTTGAGAAAGATGTGCACGAGGCGTCGGCGTCGGCGTTGCTCGCTGTTTGTGTATGCGCGCCAAACATCGAGCACGCGCGGCAGCGACTGGCACTTCCAGAACCCAAGCGCCTTCTTCGCCTTTGCGACGCGCGCGCGTGTGCACGTGCGCCAGGTCGTGAACACGTGCGCAAGCGTCTTTGTACCCCAGAAGTTCAGCGCTTTGGCCGCAAACAGTGCTGCTCGAGCACGCTCGCGTTCGTCTGCAGCCTCGCGCCAGCAGTGCTTCCAGAGCAAAAACAGCTTGAGCAGCACGCGGTTCGTCCAGTAGCCGACTGCGCGGCGCACACGGCGCTGCAGCTGCCGCCGGCGCCAGAGGTACTGCACGTACACGACTGCTCGCGTCACACATGCGCGCACGACGCAGTACGTCTTGCGGCACACATAGCCCCGGAAGACGCGCTGGATGTCGACAGCGCTGCAGAATGCCTCCCACTCGCGCGCATCCTGCTGTCGCTGCGTGGCGCAGCGGCGCTGATGAGCAACAAAACGCAGCTGGATCGTCGTGGCGGCTGCATGCTGCTGCGCCTGCACTGCAAGCGCGCGCTCACGCCGCCGTGTCTTCTCTGCCGCGCTCACGTCTATGGCGCTGACACCGAAGAATGAAGTCTCGGGGTCATCAATCACGTCGAGATCGTACGCGTTCGCGCTCAACTCGCGCACGAGTCGATCGAGCTGCGCTGCGTCGACACGGACGCACTGGAACGCGTTCACTTGGCGTAGGTAGCGGCACTTGTGCAGCAGCGCTGCGAGCCCAGCGGTCGAGACGCCTGTGCACCGCGACACGTCGAGCTGCTCGAGGTTCCGCAAGCGATCGGCGAGTACGCGGCACGCAGCGTCGTCCATGGCGGTCGCAGCGCACCGCTGAAGCTCGAGGTGCGTGAGGCTCGCAGGCAGACTCTGCAGTCCCTGCTTCGAGATGCTGCCGCAGCCAGTGAGCCACAGTTGCTCGAGCGACTGCATCACGAGCAGCGGGTACAGCGCGAGGTCGTCCACGCCCGCGCAATTGCGGATGTCCAAGACGCGCAGCCGCTTGTTGCAGCTCGCAAGGTGTGCGAGCACAGCGCGCGTCACGCCGAGTTGGCCGCGCACACGCAGCTCAGTGAGCAAACGGCAGGTCTTCACGAGCCGGATGAGCGTCGCAGACTGCAGCGGCGCGACGCTGCTCAGGTCGAGCCGCTCGAGCGTCTTGGCGCACGAGCGCACGACTGCGAGCACTGTCATGTCGCTCTGGCTCGGACAGTCTGCGAGAGCGAGCGTCTTGATGCGCTTCAGTGGGACGTCGTCGGACGCTCCAGACAGCGCGATCGTCGTGCAGTTCGAGAGGAACAGCCGTTCGAGCGCCGCACCCGAGATACCGACGCAGCCCGAGAGGTCGAGCTCCTCGAGACGCTCGAGACTCGCGAGTGCGAGCGCTGCCTTGTCGCTGAAGCCCGTGCACTGCGCCGCGCGGAGAGACTCAAGGAACGGACACGACGCTGCGATCCAGCACGCCACGAGGCTCGTGAACGCTGCGCAGCGCGACACGTTGATGCGCACGAGCTCATGGTACGCAGTTGCGACACGGTCGCCGTAGTAGCTCGGCACCGTCGAGAGGAACTCCATGCTTGCGTCGCTCAGGTGCGCGCAGTCGCTCACGTTCAGCTCCTGCAGACGCTTCGGTTGGCTCACAAACAGCGCCTTGACGACATCGTCACTCACGTGGCGGCAGTTGCGTACTGATAGCACGCGCAGCTTCGTACCATGCGTCTTGATGAGCGGCAGCAGCGACGCGTGCGTCGCGTGGCGGCAGTGGTCGATGCGAACGACTTCGAGTGGCTTGCGCCGCTTTGACAGCAAGAGGATACCGGCATCAGTGACGCGATCGCAGCCGCTGATGTCAATGTCCGTGAGACTCGCAAAGCTCGTGACGATGCCGTGCAGCAG
>JAADWX010000151.1:0-38995 GCA_023336405.1 Globisporangium echinulatum | reverse complement strand
CGACTGCACCGTGGCGCGCTCAAGAGCGCAAGCGAGAGGTGGAAGTGTGGCTTGCAGACAGTGTATCGAGCGTGGAAGGCGTACAAGCATCAGTCGGCGACAGCACGCGACGGTGTCAGCTTCGCATCAAATGCTCGTAACAGCGGAAGGAGAGGACCAAGCGAGGTGCATGTTGCAGACCTGTACGATCGAATGAGCAAGCTACCAATAGAGCGGCGTGGCGACTTGCGAACCCTCTCGTCTGCACTCAACGTCCCGCGTTCAACACTGCATCGCTATGTGCAAAACAACTTACTACGCGTACACACCATCTCGCTGCAACCATCACTGTCTGCCGAGAAAAAGCGACAGCGCGTGGCGTTTGTGTCGTCCCTCCTTGTTCACACATTAAGCGGCGCTCACGTTTCGTCCATGTGCGACCGCATCCAAATTGACGAAAAGTGGTTTTTCCTTAAAAAGACCAAGCGTCGAGTCTACCTCGCGCCGATGGAGCCAGATCATCGCGCTCACGTACAACACAAATCGCACGTGACCAAGCTGATGTTTCTTTGCGCAGTCGCTCGACCACGTACTGATCCTGTCACTGACGCGTCGTTCGACGGCCGCATAGGCATCTGGTCGTTTGCGGATCAGGTTTCTGCTCGTCGAAGCAGTCGCAATCGTGAAGCTGGCATCTTAGAGCTGAAGTCGGTGCCGGCAAACAAGGAGACATACAAGCAGATGATAATGCAAGAGGTCGTTTCAGCGATATTGGCAAATTGGCCAGCGAATAGTGGTAGAAACATCGTTCTGCAGCACGACAACGCGACGCCGCACTGATCTGTGACAAGCGCCGAGTTAATCGACAACCCCAGCACTCGAGGATGGAGCATCGGCGTGCAGTGCCAGCCATCGCAGTCACCAGACCTGAATGTGCTAGACCTCGGCTTCTTCAGCTCCATCCGGAGCGAGCAGTTCAAGCACAGCACAAGCACGATCGACGAGATGGTGTCGCGCATTCACAGCGCCTTTCAGTCGCTATCAAGCGAGACGCTAGGCAACACCTTCATGACGCTTCAGCAAGTGATGGTGTCTGTATTGCAGGTGAAAGGCGGGAAGGACTACAAGCTGCCGCGAATGAAGAAAGAGAGCTTGAGGCGTGCTCCCTGAGACTGCTAGTATTGATCCCGATGTGCTTCTCGATAGCAAGACTGTGAGTGCGTGGATCTAATAGCACAATGCATGCATCTATCTCGTCCTATCGCATAGGTTTTCCGTTGACTTTGGTATGTTTGGGACAGATTCGAAAGACAAACATGCCAAAAAATTTTGGCAAAGAGGAAGTATGACAGTTACTACTGCGTCACAATACTTGACAACTCTGAGCAAAGGGGCATCAACCATCTTTAGGATATATAAGCAACAATACTATGTGATAACACTCATTTTCACTCAACCATTCTATTCGCACTTGGCTTGTCGTACCTGAAGCGAACCACCTTGATATTCATGCAGAGTAGTGCCAACTGTGTGTGCGTCTACATCTTGGCCCTCTTACGAAAAACCTCAGTAAAGGGTTTGTTATACTTACTATGACGGTGGAATTTCTTCGTTAATCATATTCGCGTTTAGCTCGATACACCGTGATACGTTGTACTGTATTGTTACAGTTTTAACAAATGTTTACATTGTCCAGCAAGGTTGTATCAGTACTGTAACAAAAACCATGACATTGTGTAGTGTTTTGAACGATATTGCTGATAAATGTGTTCATATATACAGAATATAAACAGTCATTCATTAACTGGACATATTTGCTAACCAATTGTTTTTATCGTTTAGCACATATAAAAGCGACATCTCATTTTTCGGTCGATAGAACGCATATATTTTGACTGATACCAAAGTGGTACAATGACTGAAGCTTGAAATATATATTGTGACAACCAGCCAGTTTGTCCAGCGAGATGGTCCCTTAATAAAGAGCAATACACACGCAAATGCGATTGTAAATGAGAGTCAAAAACAGGACGACGAACAACGAGCGTAAACTAAAACGTTGTAATTAAGTCTATAAAAGCGAACATCACATAACCAGACAATCGTGCGAGCTGTCGCGCAAGACCAAGCGCGATGTACTCGTACGACTTCCACTGGCGCGGTTACGCTGCACTATGCATACAGTGCACCAAGCGAACAGGTTGCTCGCATCTTCGGAGTGTCCGGTCGAGCCGTTCGCAGATGGTACGTGCAGTTCAAGACGACTGGTGACGTGGACAAGAAGCCAACACGAGCGCGGCAGCAGCGTGACCCCGTCCTGCTGAGCTTTGTAGAGCAGTATGTGAAGCACCACCCATGCTTCTACGTCAAGGAGATGCAGTCTGTTCTCCGCCGGCGGTTTGTCGACCACCCCACGTCGCTATCGGCGTCGACTGTTTTGCGCATACTCCGCCACGAGCCAAGCGCAGCGGGGAGCAAAAACGGAAATACAAAGACACTATGCTCATGTTCCTTTCAGTCTTTACATGCTTAATCGCTCATGTAGTCTACATCCTCAGCGTCCTCGGCAGGCTCGAGTGGCGGGTCGAAACGCGAAAAGATGCAGTCCGCAACGAGGTTGTAGTGGGGCAGGCCGAGCGCATCGCGCAACTCGTGCACGTTGACCGACAGCTGCAGCTCGCTCGATCCATGCAGGCGGACTGTGACAGTGCGGAAGTCGGGCTCTGGACAGACTTGCGGTAGCGCCGCGCGCACTGCATCGAGATGCATTTGCACAAATGTTGATGTTGCAGGGATTGTTGGCTGCGTACCCTCAGGTTAGTGAGCATACGCCATCGCCCAGTGCGCCCGAGCTATGTCGCCCGCAACGACGCCATGTTGCGTGTCGAGGAAGTCGTCGATCGCACGCGCAGCAGACTGGACGCGAGCTGCTGTTGCTCGACGCACTGCCGTCGTAACACCGCGAGACGCAAAAGCGAACAGCTCGAACATGAACGGGCCACTGTCTTTTGTGCGACGATCGTAGTTGTGACGCGCGACGTCAAACATGTGACGCATGTTGTCGCTGTTGATTGCGACCCATTCTCGCTGTGTAGCGTATAGGCTTGGCTTCAATTACAGCTGCTTGTCGTCGCGTGTCGCTTGAGTCTCACTGCGGTCGCGTGCGTGACGCGTGCGTTTGCTGCCGCCTCGATCTCCGTAAACGTGACGCTATCAACGTCGACGACGAACATGTCGTCTTCTACTCGGATGCTTGTTCTACTCGACTTGTTAATGTCGCTAAGCTTGAGCGCTACACGGACTTGAGTGGACATCGTCGGATGCGAGAATGCTGCCAAAAGTGACTCTTTGCCCACTTTGACATGGGCATTCTGACCTTCTGACTCTAACATAACGCTCAATTGCTAAACTAAACTCGTTTTGATTTTAATTATAATTAAGGGTGTAATTTAGAGTAATCTTAAAATAGACACCAATTTACATATTCAGATAGACATTTTGAGTGAATGCTACAATAAGTGAAATTTGTCTATTTAGTGAACGCGCGCTCTGCCATCGTTAACATCTATCCAATCGTATTAAAGGTGGAAGATATGCAGAAAGCAACCACTCGCAATTTAAATTGCTAAGAAATGTTTAAAATGTAATGTTAGCAATGTGTGATATGCTGTACATGTTTCACTTTGCAGGTACATTATGACGAAGAGGGTGTGTAGGTTCAATTCAGTAAGCCCATTATGGTGCCTGATTATCATGTGACGGACAATCTTGATTAGACTCGCTCACCATAATGCACCTCTTTACATAAAAAATCATGAATGTAGCTTGTTACATCGATATTATTAATATTTATCAACGATTTGTGACCACTATGAGCAATATCAGGTAACACGCAATCTTATATTCGACAACACCAGTGTTGTGTTTTGTGCTAGATGTGCTACTATTGTCACGTATATTTAATATATATACTTCAGAACATACATACATACATTCATTCTCTGTATTCAGTTATATTTTTACGTGATGAATTTCAACTACTTTTGCTGAAAATTGACGAAAGAAACCACAGCGAAATACGTGTGATCGACCACTTCAGTATGGACAGCAGCCAGCATGCGGCGATGAGCGCTGCGGCAACGAAAGACGCAGCGCATGCGTGTCCACGGCCCGCCGCACCGTTCGCGCTCTCGATGCTCATGGCTGCAAAAGCGCCAGGAGCTGCTATGGATGACGACAAGTTTGCGATGCCGAACGTCGTGCTGCGCAAGGTCGCACCACAGCCGATCTTCGCGGTGCGTAGCGCCACCTGAACAACTCGCTGACTGGACACTGCCGTCGCATACCGCTACTGACCACTTGTGTACATACGTGTGTGTGTATCAATGTGTGCGTATACATGCGCTTACCTATGTACACGCGTAGAACTTTGACGACTCGGCGTACTTGATCAAGTCGCCAACGCAGATGATGCGCTTCATCGATGCGCTGCGATACCACAAGCCCACGGACAGCGAGCGCGAGGAGCTCAACATCAGCAGCAGCTCCGAGCGCTTGCACATGCACGTTCTGAACGACGTACGCGCTCGCTTGTGCGGCTGTGTTTGCACTGTGTCGCCATCGTCGCCGCTATGACAGACGCCATTCGAGCCACTCACGTCGCTGTGCGTGTGCAGATCCTCGTCGTGTGTGGCGCACGCAAAGGCTTTCGCTTCAACTCGCAGGACATTGCGGCGCTCCGATCGCTGTCCGAGCAGCTCGCACGTGAGTTCACGGTCCTCAACGCAATGTTCCTGGCGCTACCGCTCGACGTGACGCGGTTCAAGTTTGGCAGCGACGTGACGCGGATAGAGAACGACCCGCAGTTCGCGCAGCTCGTGCGGTCGCGAGGCGTGGCCAAGCCACCTGCAGAGCTTACAGGCGACGCTGCGACGCATTGGCACGCGCTGACATTCCAGTGGCACGCGCGCACGTACATCGACGTGTTTGCACGGCTGCGCACGACGATCGTGAGCCTCCGCGAGCGCCTGCAGCTCTACGTCTCCTCACGTAAGCCGCTGCTTGACACAAAGGACTTGGGCGATGCAGGTACACCGACGACGCGCGCTCGCATGGCCATCTGCTCGGTGTGGCATCCCATGTTGTTGCGACCACAGCGCTGACTGTGTCTCGAATGCGCGCGTGTGTGTGTATGCGTTTGTGTGTGTGGTCCGGTGCAGTAGAAGCAGAGTTCGAGGCAAAGGTGCACCACCCATTCCCGTCGTTCCTGTTCGTGCTGATCCAGAAGTACCACCGCGAGTACCGAGAAGAGGACGCGCCGTGGACGCCCGAGTCGACCGCGCCGCCCGTCGACTCGATCGCGCAGTTTGCGCTCTTTCTGTCCGACCAGCTTGTGAACCGCGCGCCGCTCACCGTGCGCGAGATGCGCAGCGTCGAAGTGATGCTGCAAGTGCTGTGAGTGCAAGTGCGGGCGTGTGCAGATGTGGATGTTTGTATGAACAGCAGCGTCCTTACGATTCTCTATTTGTCTATTTGTGTGTATGGGACTGCAGGAAAGTGACATACCGCGTCGACTACGAGGCGCTCAAGCTCGATCTCGTCGGTGTGTGGCGAGGCAGCAGCACCGAGCAGCTGCCGCAACCGCCGTCGACAGCCAGCGGCGGCGCATTGACGCACGCGACGCTCAGCTCGCTGCTGTACGACTTCCTCGCGACTGTGCGCGAGTTGCGCCTCGTACCGCGCCAGAAGGAGCTGCTGCTACCGCACACAAATCCGCGCCGGTCTCGTCGTCGCTCGCAAGCGCCTGCGCCAAGTGCGCCGACGTTTCCTGCACCGCAGCGCCGACCGTCGCGCTGACTCGAATACGCGTATAGTGCATGTACAGCACGCAAGTAGCAAGTCAAGAGTCGGTCAGCTCAGTTGGGCCGCAGACTGCCCAGTCGTTTGTAGAACTGACGTGCACGACGCAATGATGAATGTATACACTACGTAAGTGTCGCAACGGACAACATGGCGTCACGGTCGTAGCGACAGCAAGACGCGCGAAAGGTGGTGGCGTATCGATATGTGTGCTGTATGGATTTGCTTGTATCTGAGCAGGCGTGTTCACTTTGACCAAACGTGAGCACCTGTCAATGTCGATTGGACGCGCTGTCGCCTGACACGCTCGCTGCCAAGTGCGAGTGAATGGTGAGGAGGCGCAGATCCAGTGCTGCAGTGAGTGTGTCGTGGATGCATGTTTGGCCGTTTAGTTATTGCGCATTTGTGTGAGTGATTGTCTATGAACCCACTGGGCTGCAAGTACTTGATGTCATTTCCGAATCCGCCATCAGCAGCTCAATCAACGTCGCCGCCATTACAGCCACCGCCAAACCATGGATGCCGTTGCTAGCATGACCGTTGCTATGGACGCCGCTGCTAATACCACCACCGCTGCTGCGTCGACAACGGACGTGATGGCAGCAACGGACGCACAAACCGCAGTCGAAGCAGCAGACACGACCGACGAGTGGACATATGACAGCTTCTTCAGCAACTACGCCGCCAACAATGACGACTCCGATAGTGATAGCGACAGTGACGATGAATCAACTGGTCTCCGCGTCCACCTTGAGAATTTCAAGGACAATGAGCACATCACATTCCCGCTCGTGCTCATTGAGGGCTTTTTCTTCCGTCCGCGCTCGTCGCCGCGGATCGACACTGTCCAGGCGTGCATCCGTGGCGAGAGCACCGACAACCTCATCGCATGGCCCGTGACGCGCGAGTGCGACCACTTCAAAGTGTTTGTGATGCTCCCGCGGCCAGGCGACTACTGCATCGAACTGATCGTGCGTGGCGACGTCGTGCGTGAGATCCCAATTCGCTACACGCGTCCGATCACGACGCACGTTGTGCGCTTCCACTACGAGAAGCAGGCAGGCGACGCGCGTGGCTTTGACGCCCCCATTGGCGTCGACAACTCGAACGCTGCGGCGCTGAAGCGTATTCAGCTCGGCGCGCTGCTCACGCAGACGTGCATCGCCGAGCTGTTCTACAACCAGGGCTTTCCGCGCGCGACGATCGCGCTCGAGTTTGAACTCGACGAGTCAAGCAACTGCGAGATGCCGCTCGTGCACATGATCGAGACGCCAGCGAACAGCATCCCAGCGGACGCAATCTTTGACGCGCTCGATGAGCAGAACGCAATCGCGGAAGCTGCGGGGCTGTCGCTTCTGCACTTTGTGCACGTCGGGTCGAACTACTACGACCCCGCGACACGTCACGTTGCGAACCACTGCGCGTTCATGTACGACGGTGCGTTCCTTTTCAGTTCGGCAACGCTCCACACGTGGCCGAGCGCGCTCAGCGAGATCACGCGGTGCGTGCTCGACACCACGCAGATCGACACGTCCGTGCTGAGCACCGACGGCGGGGTGGGTGACGTGTTCTGGGCGAACTTTGCGACGGGCCTGGGCGTGTTCATGCACCTCTTGTTCAGTCACGTTTCGACCGTGCGCTCGTCACGCGGTTTCTTCGCGCGCGGCTTTGACAACGTCAATCGGATGCTGACTGTGTACGAGCCGACGGTCGGGAGCTACGAGCCGGCGTTCTCGACTCGCAGCGACGGCACGCTCGCGCTCAATCACGACGTCGTGCAGCCGATTGCGACCGATCTTGGAGGCGCATATGTCGAAGAGCATGTGCTCGTGCTGCTGCTCGAGTCGTGTCCGTTCTTCATGTGCGCGAACAAGACGCCGCAGGCAATCGCTGCTGCAGGAGCAGCGTGAGATGTGTGAAGCACCTTGTAGGACTACTAGTATTCAATAACGATATTGCGTTTTTTGTGTGAGTGCTTGCAGCTTCAGCACATGGGTGCGCGCACAAACAGTAGACCTCAAAGCTCGCATCGTACACATACGTGAGTGGCCATTTGTGTTTGGCTGGCGCTGTGTTTGTTTCCGACAAGTTCGCTGCGCCTTTACACTGCCTGACAGTCGTTCGATCTCGACGTTGCTCTTCGCGACTCGGTTGGTCGCACACAGTCGCAAGCCACCTGGTTGGTGCGGTTGACCAGGTCTTGGCTGTTCAAGGACAGCCCCCGAAGCTGTCAAGCAAAGTCAGCACTTCCAGACGCAAGGACCTCGCGCGATGACCAGCACAAGCAAATCAAACCGTATGGCGAGGCAGGTCGTTGCGTTGGAGCCAAACTACCCGAGTTTGACTTTTGATGCAAGGAATTTTGCGCGCGCTTCCACTTCGGGATAGAGCGTGTTCGTTCTGATGCGCACAACGTTTGTCCTGTTCGGCTTGTGTGCTGGCTCGCGCTTGCGCGACTCTTTTGTGGCAAGTATTTTGATATCGCTGAAGCAATCGTTTCAATGTTGTACCCGACTGCAAGCATGAGATAGGCGTAGTATAGTTCATATTTGGGTGTGGTTCACAAATGCAAATTCGTAAGCAACACAAAATAGTTCAGCTTGATTTGAAAATAGTATTTAACGGGTATTTTGATATACACTACATGAAAAATAAAGTATGTGGTCGGTTGCAGCATTGGCAATCGATCAGGGCTAGGGCCTGTATCGTCCTGCGAGCCAGCTGGATTGACTGACTCGAACCGTTTATCACTCCTTGCTTTTGTTGCCTCGCTTGGAGGCAGGCTATTTGGGCAGAAACGGCGAGGCTCTATCGACTTGAGCGAGTCGTCGCGAGGAGGGAGCGAACAACAGCAACAGCAGCCGCGCGGCAACAGCACACAACAAGCAGAAGCCCGACACGCCCCGCATCGCCTCTTATTGCGACGGCGCGTGCTGCGCGCAAGTGTCTGGCGTTCTTTCTATTCCGAGCAAGTGTGGTCGGTTACGTCTGTGTGCGACTGCGATTTCCTCCTTTCCTCCAGTATTCGTTGCACGCGAGCGAGCACAGCGCACTGACTTGCGCCATTGTCCGAGAGCGAGCGTCTGCTGCACCGAGCCTGCTGCATCCATCGCGTGCGTGCGTACCTGCTTGAACGACGTGCACGACCGACAACAAGCACGCGACAACAAGCGACAGTCAGCTGCACTAGCACGACGCGCAAGCGACCGCAGTGCTGACGCGTACGTCTCGTCGCCACTTCCGCGAGCCGAAACTGCACTACAACGACACACATACACAGCAGCAGCACGATGGACATCGGCATCGAAGTCGAGGTGCGCGTCGATGGCGCGTGGACGCCCGGCATCATCATCGACCGGTACGTCAGTCCGATCGATGGCGCGATCGCGACGATCAAGTTTGACGACGGCACTATCACTGAGATGAGTGTGCCTGAGGATCCGAACGCACCAGCTGCGAACGTACGTGTGCTCGGCGGCACGTTGTCCGAGGCGCTGGACGTCGACGACCTTACGTCGCTGCTTGAGCTCGACGAGACCTCGATCCTCGCAGCGCTCGAGTGCCGCTTCGTCAAGCAGAAGATCTACACGAACACGGGCACGATCCTGCTCGCTGTGAACCCGTTTCAGAAGCTCCACGGACTCTACGAGCGCGCGACGCTGTTTGCGTACCTGCAGTCGTACGAGACGCGCGCGAGCCACCAGCGCGGGAGCGCGCCGCTGCCGCCGCACATCTACCAGGTCGCCGGCGAAGCGTACAAAGCGATGCTCCTTGGCCTCAACGGCGTCATGAGCGACCAGTCGATTCTCGTGAGCGGCGAGAGCGGCAGCGGCAAGACCGAGTCGACCAAGTTCCTCATGGAGTACCTCGCGCAGGCCGGCGACCAGCAGGCGTCGCTCTCGGCGTCCAAGATGGGGCAACCCGGTATTGCAGCGAAAGTGCTACAGACCAACACGCTGCTCGAGTCGTTTGGGAACGCGCGGACGCTCCGGAACGACAACAGCAGCCGCTTTGGCAAGTTCATCAAGCTCCATTTCACGTCCGGTGGGCGCCTCACGGGCGCGAGCATCCAGACGTACTTGCTCGAAAAGGTTCGGCTCGTGTCGCAGTCGATTGGCGAGCGCAACTATCACATCTTTTACGAAATGACGAGCGGCGCGTCGCCGGCGGCGCGCAAGCGCTGGCAGCTCGACCCGCCATCGGGGCAGATCATGGCAACTGGCGACTACGGCGACGTCTCGAAGCAGTTTCTGCACTACCGGTACCTGAACCAGAGCCAGTGCTTCCAGCGCCGCGACGGCGTCGCCGACAAGGAGATGTTCCAGCGCGTTGTTGATGCAATGGAGGTCGTCGGGTTCACGAACGCCGAGCGCGCTGGCATCTTTGACCTGCTCGCCGCGCTGCTGCACATTGGGAACCTCACGTTTGAGCACGACGAGACGAGCGACCGGCAGCCGTCGGCGCCAGCGGCTGCTGCGTCGTCGGCGACCGACTTGTCGCCAAACTGCATCTGGTCGCGCGACGCGGCTGCGAGTCTGCTCACGGTCGACGCTGTGCAGCTCGAGAAAGCGCTGAGCGTGCGCAAGATCCGCGCCGGCACGGACTTTGTGAGCGTCAAGCTCTCGGCCGAGCAAGCAAACAACGCGCGCGACGCACTCGCAAAGGCGCTGTACGGCCGCCTGTTTGACTGGATGGTCGGCAAAGTGAACGAGTTTTTGCGCATGGACGACTCGCAGCGCGCTAAGGGCGGACTCCACTTCATCGGGATCCTCGACATCTTTGGCTTTGAGGTCTTTCCGAAGAACTCGTTTGAGCAGCTCTGTATCAACTTTGCGAACGAGACGCTCCAGCAGCAGTTCAACGAGTACGTCTTCAAGATGGAGCAGCTCGAGTACGAGTCTCAAGGCGTAGACTGGAAGTACATTGAGTACGCCGACAACCAAGACTGCGTGAACCTCATCTCGCAGCGCCCGACCGGGATCCTCCCGCTCGTTGACGAAGAGTGCTTGATCCCGAAAGGCAGCGACACGACGCTCGCGTCCAAGCTGTACCGCGCATGGGACGGCCACGCGCGCTTTGCGGCGTCGCGCATGCAGAAAGCGAGCGGCCTCTTTACGATCGTGCACTACGCAGGGCACGTCGAGTACTCGTCCGTCGGCTTCCTCGAGAAGAACAAAGACGTGCTGCATCAAGAGGCCGTCGACTTGCTCGTGTATTCGCCGCGCGAAGGCAGCTTCACGCGCATGCTGTGCGAAGGCATTGGCCTGCGGCAGCGCGCCAAGTCGTCGCCTCGACAGCGTGCAGCGGCGAGCAAGCAGCGCGGCGCGAGCGTCGGGCTTCAGTTCAAGGAGCAGCTCACAGCGCTGCTTGAGACGCTCCAGACGACGAACCCGCACTACGTGCGGTGCCTCAAGCCGAACGACGTCTCGCGCGCGGGTACGTATGACCGCGATCGCGTGCTCAACCAGCTGCGGTGCAACGGTGTGATGGAGGCCGTGCGCGTCGCGCGCGCCGGGTTCCCTGTGCGCATGCCGCACGACGAGTTCATTGGGCGGTACTTTAGCCTCAAGCGCGCCAAGAACCCGCTCGTCGCGAAGAAGGTCGGTGTGACAACGTCGTTTGGGCTCGGTGACGACGTCTCGCAGGCGTCGATGTTCGCAGGCGAAGCAAAGGAGCTGCTCAAGGACCTGCTCGCAATCCTACCGAAAGAGCACGACGCGAGTGCAGCGCAGAGTCCGTTCGAGCACTCGGACCAGGTGCAGTTCGCGACGCGGTGCATGGCCGTCGGTGTCCAGATGGGCATCTCGAAGATGTTTCTCAAGAAGTCCACGTACGACTACCTCGAAGAGCTCCGGTCGCAGCGGCTGCACCGGCACATGGTCAAGATCTTCCACGCAACGCTCTGCTTCTGTGCGCGGCGGCGGTACCTCAAGCTCCGCCACGCGATCCAGTCCGTGCAAGTCGCGTTTCGGTACCGCAAGCGGCGCGAAGCGTTGCGAGAGCGCCAGCGCATTGCAATGCGCCACCGGAACGGCCGTACTGTGCAGAGCTTTGTGCGCATGGTCGTACAGCGCACCAAGTATCGACGCTTCCTCGGTGTCGTGCGTCTGCTCCAGTCGCGCTTCCGGTACCGCCGCATGCTACACGCTGTGCGACTTGCCGAGCGCGAGAACCAAGAACGCAAGCGCCGCGAGATGCTACAGCAGCAGGAAGAGCTGCGACGACAACAACAACAGCAGCAGCAACAGCAACAGCAACAATTTCAGTACGAAGACACAGCGTCGTCCGAGAGCTCGTCCGAGGCGTCGCTGTCGTCGAACGACGTCGAGGGCGACACGTCGTCGGCGTACTCGGACGACTTTTACTCCGGTGACGCATTCCCCAAGCACAGCCTCAAGACCGTCGACGAGCAGAGCAACCAGCTCATGCCGCGGCGCCAGAGCCATTTTGTCAGTGGCCACCCATCCCATGCGATCGAGAACCTCCGACCGATCGACGCAGTCCCGCGATCGACGACGCGCATGACGCGCACGTACAGCGACAACCTCCACAGTGTCGGTCCAAACGGCGCTGTACCGCCACGTAGCAGTGCAATGCCGCCGCGCAAGTCATCGTTCCGGAACACGCGGTCGTCGCGTGCAGTTGCGCTGCCGCGACTCGACGTCGTGCAGCAGACGCAGTGGGTGAACGACGAAGACCGGTTCAGCTGCCACATTTGCAACAAGCGATTCAACATGTTCAAGCGCAAGCACCACTGCCGCGCGTGTGGCGAAGTGATTTGCAACAGCTGCTCGCTGTACCACCGCATCCAGAGCCGCTCGATGCGCGTGTGCGTCTCGTGCGTCGCGTTCCACTCGCTCGAGAGCCCAACGTCGGCGTCGACACTCGCGCGGCTCAACGGGAGCGCGCGCTCAGGCTCGGGCGGCCGCAAGCACTCGGGCGCGTCGAGCTCCCAGGAACCCGGTCGCAGCAGTACGATGAGCGGCCAGTCGGGCCAGTCGTGGCTCAACCCGTGGCCCGAGCCGCCGTTCCCCGAAGACGAGGACGAGCGTCTCGCTGTGCTCAAGGAGCTCAACATCCGCGAACTCGCGACGTCTGGCAAGTTCAACATGTACTGCGAGGTCGCAGCGAAGACGATGAAGTGCCCGATCGCGTACGTGAGCATCATCGAAGAGGAAGAGCAGATCCTCGTCGCAAACATCGGGATGGCGCACTCGACGCTGCCGCGCGAGCTCTCGTTCTGCGCACACACGATCTGCCAGCCGAGCGTCCTCGTTGTGCTCGACACGAAGAACGACGAGCGGTTCCGCGAGAACCCGATGGTCAAAGGCGACAAGGGCGCCGTGAAGATCCGGTACTACGCCGGTGCCACGATCTTCTCGCGCGACGGCCATGCGCTCGGGACCGTCGCGGTCTTTGACACAAAGCCGCGGCGCGAAGCCGATCAGGAACACATTGGTATGCTGCAGCACCTCAGTTTTCTTGCAAGCGAGAAGATGACGCAAAGTACGATTCAGGAGGATAGCGACAGCGAGTTCCTCTGAGGTTGAGTTGCGTTGGTCCGCCCAGCAAGTTGCAGTTTGCGCTGCGACGCTTGGCGACAATGCTGCCACGCGTCACAGCCAGTCATAGCAGCATCCGAAATTTTTATCTGCCACATGAACGAATGGGCACTCTTTGAGTCGTCGCTTGTCGTCGTTGTTGTCTTGGTGCTGGATTTTCAGTATTATATTGATGTTGCTGTTGTTTCTCGTAGTTCGGTCCAGTTGAGGGCGGATCCAGCAATGAACTGCTGAGCGAGAGCGTTCAGTGAACAAGCGATGCGAGTGCTTCCGAATTGCGTTTGAATGACCTCCTGGCCATCTGCATTGTCGATGCTCGCTCCTTTTGCCTGTGTTTTGAAAGTGCTGAGACGCATTGAATCGACTGGACCTGCAATTGTGCATAGTCAGTATCAAAGGTTTCGTATGTCTACGAGCTTCACAGCAGACAGGCGCACTATGGAGCCAAAAACTGTCGCATCGTGCGGCACCAAAAAAGCCAAGCGCGCATTAGCCAACGTAGCAGTCGAGCGAGAGAGCGCGCGCGCAGAACAAGGGCACGAACGCGCACAGCGCAAGCGCAAGCACAGCAAGTCGCCAACTGAACGCAGCAGACGACAACATCGCTGATCGACGTCATTGATCGAGCTGCTGTCTGAATCTGCAGCCAGCATCGCGACAACGAAATCAAACCACTTCACTCCGTTTTCACCGCACGCTCCAGCACGCCCCCACGAATAGCAACTCCAACAGCACACGCGCAATGGTGACTGGTCAGCTTCGCGCCTCGGTCGTTGGCGCAGAGACGTTTAGCGATGGCGTCAAGACGCCGTACACGGTGCGTACATGACGCAACTGCATGAGTGTGTAGGTAGGTACATTCCATGACTGACGCACATGTGCAACGCAACGGTGGATGGCTTGATGCGCCTTCACAGGTGTACCGCACAGCTGTGAACTTCCGCGGCCAGTGCTACCAGCGGCTCATCCGGTTCAGCCAGTTCTACCGCTTCCACCAAAAGCTGCACCTGCGCGACGCCAACGTCGCGCGCACGATCGTGTTTCCGAGCAAAGAATGGAGTCGCAACGCGTCGCTGCTCGAAGACGTCGTCGAGATGCGCCAAGTGCTGGTACGTACTGCTCGTGTCTTCCATCTCGCTACTGGCAGTTGACTTACATTGTGCACGATGCGGTGGACTGACTACGACGACTAGCTCGACGACTACATGCACAAGGTGACAAAGTACGAGCTCACGCCCGGGTGCTACGACCGATTGCTGCGGCTGCTCAAGGTCGGCGACTACGACCCCGAGCCACCGCGTGGCCACCCAGCGCCGCTCAAGACGCCGCTTGCGAGCATGCGCAGCGAGCGGTCGGAAGTCACGAGCTCGGGCGTGCGCACCGACGACGACGCTGTCGAGAAGTTTGAGCGCGCAAATGGCATTGGCATTGGTGGCAGCGCGCACCCAGCGACGGCTGCCACGCGTGGCGCGACCGACCACATTGGCGGCGTCGCGACGCTCGTGAACACGTCGGTTGCGTTCCAGTCGGCGACGTCGACGGCCGAGACCGTGTTTACCGACGACGAGCAGCCCGTGATGACATCCGGCAGTAGCTCGATGTACGACGACGAGCAGATGCTGACCGACGACGACGAGCTCACTGACGACTCGATGCGCGCAACAAACGCTGTTGAGAAGACCACGAAGGCCAATCCACAGCGGTCGCAGCTGCACGCGAGCCTGTCGACGCCTGTGCGCCGTGGGAAGAAGGTCAAGTTCTCGGTCCAGACCGACGGCCTCGCTGCAAACGCTGGAGGTCCCAACGACATCTCGCCCGAGCGCAAGTACCGCAGCCGCATCGAGAAGCAGATGAGCAACATTGAGGACATGCTGTCGCGCTACAGCGCAGTCGAGAGTGTCCCGCGCAAGTTTGCATTGCCGCCGCAACCGGCACCACCGGTTGTAGCAGCGCGCACGCGCGTCGAGACGCTCTGAGTCCCGAGTTGCGTCTGTCTGCGTGACGTCAGGTCGCACTCGCGAAGTCAGCGAGCGCTGCACCGCGTCTCTCCTCCTCCTCCTCCTCCTCATATCTATCGCCGTCCATCGTGGCCAATCGACACGTCAATTCTCGTCTGGAGCTTCTCGTCTCTCGATTGTTGATGGTGTTCTGGTGCTGCTGCCTATATTAGGATACTGCACGACCGACTGCTATGAATAGGCATTGGTCGTTCATGTACTAGCAAGCAAGCAAGTGAGCGAGCGAGCGAGGAGAGCAGTAGACACATCGAGCGGAAGTAGTACGTCGATAGCGTGCGTCCCGATGGTGCAGACGATTGCAGTGACCGACGTCGCGCTGAGCGAGACGATGGTGCGTGCTGCTGCAGATGCGTAATATCGAGTGCGTCTGCTGCTAGTATGGCGCCTCTCAGTGCTGGAGTCGTTGACCTTACTTACCTCTGTTGCTCGACCAACCCCACCCAGTTCACCTACCTGCTCGAAGATGTCGACACACTGAGCGTCGAGCCGACGCACTGGTGGCATCCGCGCGTTAAGGTGGTCGACAGCTGGCTCAAGGACGACGCGAACCGCACGAACATGCCTGACGACGGCGCAGAAGAGGTGTGTGCGCGTCAGTGACTCGAACATGTAGCTGCTCGGTACGCCTTACACTAACCGCTCATGGCGTGCTGCTCGCAGATGATCCGACGCCACATCCAGCGCGGCGCGATCTACCCACATGCGCAGCTCAAGTGCTGGAAACACATCTGTGCGTGTGTACTGCTTTTACCGACCAAATGAGTCGCTTGCAATACTGACGTTTGGTGCTTGTCGCTATTTACGTGAATACGTATATAATACACCACAGTACTCGAACTCCAGGATGTCCCGTGCTTTGCAGCGCGGTACGTCGACTGTGCGCGCGCTGCTGCCGTTGCGAATGGGAACGCGAGTCCAAGTCGCGGCAAGATCCGACCTGGTAAAGAGCTCATCATCCTCTCGGACGCCGCCGCCGCCACGAACCAGCCCAGCAGCGCTGCAAGTCCCGACACCAGCGACGAGCTATTGCAAACAGCTACGACCGCCACAGCTACCAACAGCACTGGCGGCAAGAAGTTCTCGGCGCTGTCGATGGCCGAGCGCCAGGCCGAGTGGCTCCGCAAGAAGCAGGAGAATAGAGACGCCGAGCGCTCGCGGCAGCAAGAAGAGAAGGATCGGGAGCTCACGTTCCAGCCCAAGATCCTACGGCGCGCGACGCTCGGCGACCGTCCGACCAAGGACCCACTACCGCCACGACCACTCCAGCGCAGCGACACGGGCAGCAGCAGCATTGGCAATAGTAGTGCGCGCAAGCTCGATGCTGCGAGTGACGCACCGTCCAAGATGACGACGCCAACGGCGGCTGCTGGGCCAAAGGACAAAGCGATCCTGCGCGTCCCGCCGCGGTCTGCTGGGCGGCGCAAGAAGCAATCGCAGCTACAGCCAGTGCCGCCAACGCAGACGATCGAGATCGCGTCCGATTTGCTTGCAAGCATGAAGTCCGAGCTCACGGCGTCGATCGCTAAAGGCGCAGAGGTGGCGCTTGCAGCTAGCGCTGGTGGTAGCAGCGACCGAGACGGCGTTGTGACTGCTCATAGCGACCCGACGCTGTGTGACAATGTGACAGAGAGCACCGAGCTGGCGACATCAGCACCGCTCGACAACGCAGCAGCAGCAACGATGCTGTCGCTCAAGTCGTGGAGTGCACAGCCCGAGATCGGCGGTCGGCGCGTCGACGTCGATGCGACCGGGACGAAAGCGCGGCTCGTGCTGCAGGACGCTGCCAAGTTTGAGCTCAGCTCGATGTACCGCAAGACCGACAAGAAAGCGCGGCGCGACGGCGTGGCATTGCACATGGGGCGGCGCGAAGACACGTTCGAGGAGGAAGTCATTGCTGTGCTCTTTGACAAGGAGAAGGTGAGTGAGCTCGACGCTGCGCGCTGGTGGTTCGACCACGAGCATCGGTTCGCGCATTTTGTCCGAGCGCTGCCAAAACCGATTGACTATGGCGACGAAGTCGTATACTCGACGCAATAGACCATAAGGAACATTTTATTACGGAATTGGGCGAATAGATGCCTGGTATTTACATTTCTATGTGGCTGCGAGCAAATCAATTGGGCGGACCTCGCCCCATTTCCGTCCCAACGACGAGGTCTCGCGATCTCGCTGGAAGACGCTGCCACACAACGCTTGCCTCGCCTGTCCGTGCTGGCCTCACGCGCTTGCCACACGACCATCCTTTGCAGCTCAATCAAGCAGGCGACCGCAGTCCTTCACGCAGGAGCAGCAGCAGATCACTGCTGATCCACCACCTGCGAGTCTCGCGCCAATCCTCTGCGAACCTTCTTCGGTCGACCTATCAATGGGCCAGAACGTGAGCACCGAGCGCGACAGCAGCGGATCGGGAGGCGACGGCTCTGCGAGCGGTCGTGCAGACAGTTACCCGAACAAGCGGCCGAGCGTGCAGCGCAACAACAGCAACAACAGCAGTAGCGACTCGAAGCCAGCAGCAGCAGCCGCCTCACGCGACAGCAGCACTGGCGACGTCAATTACAGTGGCACTGCAGCTGAGAGCGACGACCGCGTGAGTACGTTTATGGCCGCCGCACTCGGCCGCTCGTCGTCGTCATCGTCCGGTTCGTCGGCATCGCTCATGATGAAGCTCTTCTCGGCAAAGCGTCCGTCGCTATCAGACGCACAGTCCCCACCTTCTGACGCCAACGAGCGACCAGCACCCGCACCTGTGCTTTCGAGTCCGCGGCCGCTCGACTTTGACGACGATCCGTTCGCGGAAGAGCTGTTCGTGACGTCGCCGCGGTCGTCGACGTCGTCGCGGCGGTCGTCGGTCGTCATGTCGCCGCGCACGTTCGAAGCGCTCGACGCCGAGTTCAAGCCGCCGACGCTGTCGCGGTTCCGGTCGGCAAGCGGCACTGCACTGACGCGCACCGACTCGAAAGCGCGCATTGCGCGGATCCAGTCCAAGCACCTGTCGGACTCGTCGGACGACGACGACGCATCGCTCGACTCGTCGTCGGACGACGACGACAACGTCCAGGAAGACGAGATCGAAGTGAACGACTGGCTCGACGAGCCCGAGGACGCCGTGCTGTCGCCCAAGACCGCGCGCCACAGCTCGTTCTCGTCGCAGACGTCGACGCTCCACGGCGCGCACTCGTCGAACTCGCTCACGGGCGGCCCGACGGCCGCGAACCGCTCGAGCGTCTCGAGCAGCTCGAACAGTTTGTCGCTCGCGACGTGGCTCAGCTCGCCCGATGACGCGGACTTTGAGCTCGACGACGACGACGAGCCGGTGCTCACGCAGTTCATGCAGGACAACATGCCGGTGTACGAGGTCATGAAGCAAGTGCAGCTGTTCCGGAACCTGAGCCAGAACCAGCAGGAGCAAGTCGTGCGCGCGCTCAAGCCGACGAAGTTCCAGGACGGCGAGATCATTGTGCAGCAAGGCACGCGCGGCTCGCGGTTCTACATGATTGCAAAGGGCAACGCGGTCGTGACAAAGACGACGCGCGACGCCAAGGGCCTCGAGCACGACCGCATGGTCACGCACTTGCACGCCGGGCACTACTTTGGCGAGCTCGCACTGATCTACGACGACCCGCGGACTGCAACGGTCCGCGCAATCGGCGACGTCGAGCTGCTGTACTTGACACAGGAGGACTTTCAGCGCATTGGCCAAGTGCACTTGAGCCTCATGCTCCAGCAAGTGCCGCTGCTTGCGCGCTTGAGTGCGCAGGACCAGGACAAGGTCCTGAGCCGCCTCAAGCCCGCAAACTTTAACGACGGCGAGTACATTGTCGTCCAAGGCGAAGAGGGCACGCGGTTCTACATGATCACGCGCGGCGAGGCCGTCGTGTCGGAGCGCGCGACGCGGGTCTTGCCGACGCTGAGTGGCGGCATCACAACGCAGACGTTTGAGAAAGAGCTCACGCGGCTGTACGAAGGCCACGTGTTTGGCGAGATGTCGTTGATCTACAAGGAGCCACGCACGGCGTCCGTCCGTGCAGTCGGACCGGTCAAGTGTTTGTACTTGTCAAAAGAGGACTTTGACAAGTGCTTGCTCTCGGCGCCGTTCCAGCGCTTCATCCAAGAGGCGTACGTCGAGAAAGCGACGCGCCGCGCGATGCGCTTGCGGCTCCAGCAGCGCACGTCGAACACGTCCAACACTGGCAAAGATGGCGCTGGCAAAGACAACGGCACGCCGACACTCGGACCTACACCAACACCTGGCGCTGGCGCCAACATAACGTCTGCCAGCGCTCCTAGCTTGACGGTATCGACATCGACCAGTGGTGCGTTGCCGCCGCCGCCACCGACGTCGCCAGCGAAAGCGACCGAGACGCGGAAGCTCGTGAAGCAGCGACTGAAGAACGGCCAGAAGGTCGTGAACAAGTACGTGATCAAGGGCGACTTGGGCAAAGGCACGTTTGGCCGCGTGAAGCTCTGCCAGTGCGAGGACGACAGCAAGCTGTACGCGGTCAAGATCATGCACAAGACGTTCGTGCAACGCATGGCCGGCAAGGAAGACCAGCTCCAAGACGTCTTGCGGCGCGAAGTCGCGATCATGAAGAAGCTGAACCACCGGAACGTCGTCAAGCTCGTCGAAGTGATCGACGACCCGTCGAGTGAGAAGATGTACCTCGTGCAGGAGTACGTGCAGCACAATCTCATGGAGGAGATCAAGGCTGCAAACGGCTTGAGCGAACCGGTTGCGCGCAAGTACATGCGCGACTTGCTCTCGGGGCTGCACTACCTCCACTTTCACAAAGTCATCCATCGCGACATCAAGCCCGAGAACATCCTCGTAAGTGCCGACGGCGTCGCGAAGATCGCGGACTTTGGCACGGCGCGCATGATCATGAACGAGAGCGAGACGCTGTCGGGCGCAAAGGGTACACCGGCGTTCATGGCGCCCGAGATGTTTGACATTGACGCGACGTACACGGGGCCGTCGGTCGACGTCTGGTCGCTCGGCGCGACGCTGTACATGATGGTCATGGGCCACCCGCCGTGGCTCGCCGACAACGAGATCGTCTTGGCCGAGAAGGTCCAGCGCGACGAACTCAAGTTCCCGAAAGAGTACGAGCGCACGATGGAGCCGCATCTCAAGAACCTCATCCAGCGCATGCTCACGAAAGACCCAGCGCTCCGACCGTCGCTCCACGAGTGCTTCACGCACGACTGGATCACGAAAGAGGGCAGCGAACCGCTCGGTGTCGCACCGCAGGAGAACGATCTCACGGTCTCGGTCGACGAGAGTGAGCGCGCGATCCAGAACATCCCCGAACGCATCGACCAGAGCCTCGCCGACTCGCTCGCGCGCGCGCACTTGCTTGTGAAGACGCGGCAGCAGGGTGGCGTCGTGCGCACGAGCAGCGGCCACGCGCTCGGTCTCGGGACGCCTGTGTCTGGGCAGCTCGAGAGCCGCATCCCGACGTCGGCGTCGCTCGTATCGACAACGTCGTCGACGTCGACGACGAGTCCGAATCGGTCGTCGACCGAAGAGGTCTCGCGCGTGATCAACGCGTGGCGCTTCCACAAGCGCGTGCACCTCATGGACGGCCACAAGGAGCTCTCGGCGCGCAGTCGCGAGCTTTTGCTCGACCAGAAGCGCATGGCGTTCTCGGTTGACCGTGCAAAGGTCACAGAACTGATCCTCCCAGCGCCTGGTCCGACTGCGCGGAGTCGGTACCCGAGCGCGTCGTCGGTGAACCCGAACTTCTCGACGACGTCAAGCAACTCGTCGGGCGGTTCACTCTCGATGCCGCCGTCGCCGCGTGCGCAGTCGTCGCCGAGTGTGTTTGCAGCAGCTGCTGCTGCAGCGGCAGCGAGCAACCGGTCGAACTCGGTCGACGCACCGCATCCGTACCCGCTGCTCCGGAAGCGCAGCAGCAGCCGAGTCATCAAGGATCCGGACACGGGCAACCTCGAGGGCTTTGGCCGCACATCGTTCACGTCCGTGACGCGGCTCTCGGACTGTATGTCGACGAATGCAGCCGACGAGAGCGGCGAGCGCGACAGTCTGTCGTCGTCGAGCGACGCGAGTGCCGCTGCTGCCGCCGCTGCTGCACGCGACGTGCCGATGGACGCGGCCGACCTCGTCAAGCGCTCGCTGTCGCGCAAGAAGGACTTCCTCATGGTCACGTCCGAAGTCTTTCGCGACGAAGATGGCGACTACCAGTCGCGCAAGATCCTCTTCCAGGCGCGCGATCACGACTTCTCGGTTGCGTCGCGCGTGCCGCTGCACACGAAGAGTGGCCGCGAGCTCGGCCGCACGACGTCGTCGCAGACGAAGCACAGCTCGCGCAAGTCGATTGGGAGCTCGCCGTTCAACAACAACAGCGGCCACTCGCTCGCGTCGAGCGCATCGGGCTCGCGCAAGTCGGGCAATGGCGACAGCAGCGCCGACGAGTTCAACATGGACGACCTCGACTGCGTCCAAGTGACCGAAGTCGACGACGAGGACGACGGCGACGGCGACGCCGACAGCCGTACGCAGAGTCTTGCGAAAGCGCAGCTCGCGCGCCACGAGTCGCACGACTCGAGTTCGTCGTCCGACAGCGACAACGACTCGGTCTACAGCGACGTCGAGGGCGACGTCGACATTGACGCGACGTTTGACGACCTCGTTGGGACACCGAACAACCTCGACATTGTCGCGGGCGACGACGAAGAGATCACGCCGCTGCCGCCACCGGAGCGCGGGTCGTCGGCGTCGAACCTGCTCGACTTTCAGTCGCAGAAGATCGTACAGGTGTACGTGAGCAGTCGGATCCGCGAGAACCTCACACTCGGCCTCCGCTCGGGCTACGCGGAAGCCAAGATGTCGCGCGCGTACATGGAGGACAAGAGCACGGGCATTGCGCAGTGCGACTTGACGCAGTACGACCGCGACCTCGCGGCGACGTACGAGTCGCTCGCGTTCTTTGGCGTCTACGACGGCCACAACGGCGACGACACGGCCGTGTGGCTCCAGAAGGAGCTCCATCACCTCTTCTTCTCGCACCCGGCGTTCCTCGACGCGCCGATGCGCGCGATCGCCGAGGTCTGCGACACGTTTGACCGCGAAGTGCTCGATGCGCAGAACCGGAGCGTGCTCCCGAAGCGCAAGCGCACGATGGTGAACGGCGAGTTTGGCTTCGAGGAGGACGAAGAGGTCGAAGAGATTTGCGACGACGACGACATTGCATGCCACCTCCAGCCGATCTCGTTCTCCGGTGCTGTGTCGGTCTTTGCCGTGCTCGCGAAGCGCAAGAAGCGGCAGCGGACCGACACGGCCGCTCACCGTCCCATCCACATCCACCGAGCCAGAGTCAACAGCAGTAGTAGCGAGAGCAGTGATTGTGATAGCGACGACGACAGTGACCGCAAGCGCACGGACAGCGAAGACGTCATTGTGACGCAGCACCGCGGCGCGATCCCGATCCACGAGCCAGCAGCAAACGCTGTGATCGTCAAGACCGACGACGACGACGACGACGACGACAATGACGACCTTACCAACGACGACCGCGAGCCCGCGACGACGCTGTACATTGCAAACGTCGGCGACTGCCGCGCTGTGCTTTGTACGACCGATGGCGTCGCGGTCGAGCTCACAAAGGACCACAAAGCTGCACTGCCCGAGGAGAAAGCGCGCATCGAAGCGGCCGGTGGCTTTGTCCACAACGGCCGACTCGACGGCATCCTCGCGATCTCACGGGGCTTTGGCGACCTCGCGCACAAGCAGGACGGCCACCTCATTGCCACGCCCGACATCTACGAGCGCAAAGTGCGGCCCGAGGACGAGTTCCTGCTGCTTGCAAGCGACGGCCTCTTCGACGTCCTGTCGTCGCAGCAGTGCGTCAACTTTATTCGGCGCAAGCTGCTCACGCACGGCGACGTGCAGCTCGCGGCGCAGGAGATCCTGCTCAAGGCGCAGCAGTACTTTGCGCACGACAACATTAGCGTCGTCATCGTTGCGCTCAACCAGGAAGCGAGCGTGTTGATCAGCTAGATAGGCGGTGTGGCATGAGTGGTTGTGTGGGACAGTGTCGTCGTTGTGATTGATCGTAGTAGTAGTAGTAGCGCTAAACCCCCAGGGGTATAAATACGGATTGTCTACTGATTCGCTCCTGATTCTATGCGTGGTCGTCGTTCGCTCTCGATGCGTGTGTGTGTGTGTGTATGCACATCGCTAGGGTCTTCCAATGGACCTGCGCGTCTCGCATGCACGCACATACTGCGCTCTATTCGTGCTGCTGCTGCTGGGTGTCGACGTCACTGTCGTCATCGTCGTCATCGTCGCTATCACTGTCGCTACTGTCGCTATCGTCGTCAAACTCGTCGTCTTCACGCAAGTACGTGCCAAAGCCGTGCGCAGGACTGACGCTGTCGCTACTTCGAGTCGTGTCCGAGCCGCGCACCGCATTGCTGCTGGTGTCAAAGCCAGCGGCTGCTGCTGCTGCGTTCTGTAGACACTGCCGGTCACAGTCGTCGGCAACGCGCAGCTTGTCCCGCAAGTCCTTGCTGTCGATAGATATAGCAGCAGCGTCTGTATCGTCCCAGAGCGAGCCGCGCGACGATCGCGACGAGTGCTCCTGGATCGTCTGGAGCGTCGATGGCATTGGGTCGTGTAGACTACTGCTGCGCGACGTCGCGAGTGCACGCAAGAGAGATGGAATCTGCTCGCCATACGCACCGGGGATGCCGTTGAACCGCTTGCTGTCGGTCGTCAAAAAGTTGCGGAGCTGCACGACAAAGTAGCCGGCAATGAGGCGGCAGTTGAGTTTGTAGCTGCTCGTGGCAACGTCGAGGAGGCCATGGAGGTACCGCTGGAAGCGCTCGGCACGGGCTTTCACGACTGCCGGACTCGTCGAGCCCCACAACCGCTTGCCGGGGAAGTGCGTCTCGAGCTTGTGCATGTCGCGCATGACCGACGAGCAGTAGTGGCAGTGTGGCGCCTGGAACGGCTTGAGCAGCTCGTCGCGTAAGAGACGGAATGCTGAGTAGCGCCGCGCGACTTGCCAGAGCATGCCGGTCCGGACGTTCTCGACGACAATGTCGTACTCGATGTGCGTCCCCGGCGACGCGAGCGACGTGTACGTGAGCACCGACGACTCGCGCGGCGTGATCGCGTGGAGCACAAAACCGCTGAGGTTGTTCAGCTTTGCCGCCTGCTTCGCGAGACTGTAGTGCTTGAGCTTGATGCGCCGCGCGCGCCGCTTCTTCTTTTGCGTCGCCTCAAGCTTGTACTGCGTACTGTCGATTGGCAAGTAGTCGGGGTCGTGCTCGTGAATCAGTGCGACGTGCTGCTGCTGTGTGGACGACTGCGATGATAACGTGCGGTCTGCTGCCACGTCGCTATGTGTTTGCTGTCGACGGCGTGTCGTGTGGCAGTTGAGACTGCGGGTGTCTCTGCTGCTCGCGCTACTGACGGAGCTCACGTCGCTTGCGCGTGTGCTGCTGCTCATTGTGCTCGCAGTGCTGCACGTGCTCGCGCGGTGGTGCTGGTCGGACATCTGTGCGCCGTGGTGGTGCTGTTTTGCTGCGCGGATGTACTTGGTGTAGCTATGCGCCGTCGACGTCGACGCCATTGTGGTCGACTGCGTCGCTGGCGGTGCTGCGATGTGCAGACTCGCGCTGTGGTCGATGCCGTGCGTGTGCTGTCGTGTCTGTTTGGCGTGTCGTGCGTTGTCGTACTGCTGCTGCTCGTGCTGGCAGAGCGACGTGTGCCGTGTGTCGGTCACGTGGCGCACCATTGCGGGCGGAGTTTCGAGTGAGGGCAGCGGTGTTCGTGACACAGCGACGGTAGCGATGGTGGCGACAGCAGTGGGCAAGTTGGCGGCTGGCATCGATGCAGCGCTGCCAGAGGCCACCACTCGTGGCATGTGTTGCTGACGCAGGAGATACCAGCTGGAGGAAAGCCGGGAGGAGTCGAGCGCGCTCGCGCTTGCAGTCACCCTTGCGTGCAGTGTAGAGGCCGGTACAGACGCCGTGTCAACGCGCTCGTGTGAAGCGTGTGTGCGTATGAGAGCGCTCGCTGCTGTTGCAGAGAGTGATGCTGCACTTGGGATCAAAGACTGTTGCGCACCGCCTGCTGCGCCTGATGCCGGCTGCCGGCTGCCTGCTGCTGATGCTGTTGGGATGCAGGGAAGGAGCAGCGTGATGGCGCTTGCAAAGCTGGCAGAGAGTTGATCATCACCAGCTGCAGCATGATACAGACTGCTGTCTGAGTAATGACTGAGCGAACTGCGATACCCTTTTCAAGCAAATGTGTTGTCTACCACATATACGCAAAATGTAGATGTATTGACAGCTTTCGCAAACGAATACCTTTTAAAGTTGTTTTGAGAATATGGTCATTACAGAGACAGCACACTATGTGCAATCTGGATCATTACTGTAACCTACAACTGTGGTCAGAACAAGTTCATCTCTCGCTGACCTTCAGTGACACTTTTTGCAATGCTGCACTTTCTTTGCAAGAACGCGACTGCAAGAAGCGAGAGCGGCGCGAAGTGAGGACTGACGCGGCTAAGACCTTGCGCGTACGCTCGCAAATGATCTCGCTTGAAGCATTTTGTGCGTGGCTGTGCATGGCCCATGCAGCATGGAGAATCCGTTGCTGCGCCAGCGCTTGCATGCAGATTCCTTGCCTGATCGATCGCTTACGCGAACTGGATGCGAACCTGACGTGCCCATTGTTGTCTGCACGATTAGCGTTGTGCTGACTGCGATGTGCAGTGCACGAGGTGTCCTGCTGCCACTTTGTGCTTGACGATGACGCCGGCATCCGCAAGCATGTAAAAAGCCGGTCAAGCTGCTGCTGATGTCCGGCTGGCACACGATTTGCAAGTTGCTCACTTTGACATCTGCGTCGTGATCGCGTCGAGTCGTTCATCGCAAAACTGGTCCACGTCGAGCCAGCGCTTGCGCTGATGCATAGAGAACCGAGTGATTGACTGCGCAGAGCTGACTTGCCTTCGTTGCTCGTGCATTCGCTTGCCTTGCACTGTCGACACAGGGTTCGACAAGACCCACAAGTGTCAATGTCGTCGGTCTCGACAACTTGACAAGCGATGTCAGTGCGACGGGCACTTGCGCCAGCGCAACACACATGAGTGTACTGCGTGCATTTCCATCATCCGATCCATCGAGCTGCCTGGCTGCCGCAACGATGTTGCATTCATAGGTTTCTCGCCTTTGATCTCGCTCGTATCACATCTCGAAAATGCAATGCCTTGCACAGGTAGCACATCCTCACGACATCATACTACACAGGAACAACGAAACAAAACATCCCTAATAGAGCGCTATGCAGTTCTCCAACCAGTCGATATGCAGTTTCGAAACAATCAACTCCCCTCCGCTCTGCATCGTCGTCACTTCATGGCAAAGCGCACGATCGAAGCGCTCGATGTCGGAGTCGATGCGATCGTCGTTGACGACAGCGGCAGCACCAGCGCGCCACTGGGTCTCGTGCCAGCAGCAGTGACACCGTCTGCCATAGATGCGTCTACGGCGCCTCTTCCTGCTCCCACGCAGCCGCTGGTCGACGCACACTCGGACTCGACAGCTGCGCTCACTGCTGCATCTGCATCTGCGAGTGCCACCGCTGCAGTGGCATCGCAAGCAGCTATGCCGCAAGATGCAATGAGCATCAATGACGGCAGCGCAACAAAGCGGCAGAAGAAGGGCAACATCTTCCTCACAAACGAGCAGCGCCAGGCGCTGTGCATCCGCGCGGCGACCGAGAAAGCGACGCAGACACAGCTCTGCTTCTGGGCCAAGGACGCGTTCGGCCTCAATGGACCGCTGAATCAGAGCACGGTCTCACGCATCCTTGCCGAGAAGGACAAGTACATTGCGATCGAAGGCAGCACGCTCGCGCAGAAGCGCAAGACGCACGTCGAGCATCCAGCGCTCGAAGCCGCGCTCTCGCACTGGCTGCTCATCGCGAGCCACACGGCGCAGCGCATCCAAGGCGACTTGATCAAAGACAAGGGCCGCGCGTTCGCGCGCATGCTCGGCATCGAGAGCAAGATCTCGTTCTCGAACGGCTGGCTTACGGGCTTTAAGAAGCGCCACGCAATGATCCTCGCAAACGACACGACGGCGGCGGCTGCTGGACCGAGTGGTGCGACTAGCAACGCCAACGCTTCTGCTGCTGTTACTGCCACTACTCCTGACAATGGACTCTGGCAACTGCAGCAGGTCGTGCAAGCGTACAGTCCGCGCGACGTCTTTTGCGTCGACGAGACCGGTCTCTTCTTTGCGATGATGCCCGAGAAGGCGCAGCGACGTGGCAGCAGCAGCAGCTCAAACGCCAAGAGCGCAGCTGCTGCTGGTGCTAGCAGTAGTAGTACCACCACTGTCGGCGGCTCTGTCGGCACGACGACACCAGTTGCCAAGATGCCAAAAGACAAGCTGACGCTCTTGCTCGCAGTGAACGCTGACGGCAGCGAGCGGCTCGACCCCGTGTTCATCGGTCGGTCGAAGCACTTGGCGCGCACGTCGCCCGGTGTCGCTGGCATCGCAACGCCCAAGCACGAGCAGCAGCTCCAAGGCCAAGGCGTCACGATTGACGCCGACAAGCCGTTCCACTACTACTATAGCGCGCGGCCGTGGCTCAATGCCGTCGTGTTCCAGCGCTGGCTCAACACGCTCAACTCGCAGATGAAGATCGCGAACCGACACGTCCTGCTGCTGCTCGACGACGCACCGGCGCACGTGCTGCGCGGCCTCAAGCTCACCAACATCCGCGTGCTCGGACTCGAAGGCCGCACTGCGAGCGTCGTCACGCAGCTGTTTGACAATGGCGTCACGCTTGCGTTCAAGCGGCGGTACCGCAAGCGGCAGATGGTCCACGCACTCGATCGGCTCGAGGCCGGCGACAGCGACATCTACAGTATCGACGAGGTCCAGGCCATGAAGTGGTGCCGCGCGGCGTGGCTCGACGTCCCGAACGACGTCGTCGCTACGAGCTGGCTACAGTCGCGGCTCTTTGGCGAGCCGCTCGGTCCGCAATCGAACGACAATACAGTTGCTGCAAGCGCCGAGGACGAGCTCGATCAGACGCTCAAGGACATTGCGTACCGGCTCCCGCTCAAGCGCGTCATGGCGCTCAAGGAGCTGCTGAGTCCACCGGACGAGAGCGACGACCTCCATTTTGTCGGAACGACCGAAGCCGATTTCCTCGCTGTGCAGGACGAGCTCCCGAGCTTCCAGGCGAGTAGTAGTAGCACCAGCAACAGCAGCTACAGCAGCGATTCAGTCGCGAGTAGTGGCGCTGTCGACAGCACCGCTGTGCCGAACGCATTCGACTGTGTGCAAGGCGTAGTAGTCGGGTCGACTGGTAATGGCGCAGCAGCAGCAGCGCCAGGCGACAGCGTCGCTGCTGACGTGCGCGTCGATGCGACTGCAGCGCTGCAGCCAACTGCTGTCAGCACTGGCCGAGCTGCCAACAGTGACGCGCCACGCGAAGACGCGCAGCTGCCAGACGACGACCTGCTGCTGTACGTACAAAAGCTCGTTCCGAACCTCGAGCGCCTTGGATGTGACGAGCGGACAATCGAAGCGCTGCGCACGGTGCGCCAAGCGCTCAAGCAGCGGCTGAGCAAGTCCAAGACCTCAAGCAGTGCTGCTGGGTCGATCACGATGTTGTAGAAACCGCTTCGAGTGGATGCGCCAGCGCAGCTCTGTGTCCATGTATGTATATATGCGTCGTATGCCGCAAGTGTCCAACACACATGACACTGTCGCATCTACCGCGTGTGTATGTAGTCCGTAGGTCTACTCACCACCGTCTCTGAGCAACACTCATGCGTCGGGGTTAACCGAGATCTGCCGGTTGAGCGGACTCTCGCGCGAGACTGCAGTCTGGAGGATGCCTTTCTTCTGATACACTTCGACAAAGCTCACGAGGTCGGGGTACACCGGTGTTGTGTCGGTCACGTCGGCTGGCGGCACGATCGAGTACGCGCCCGACGGCAAGTGGTGGATCAGGTTGTGCGCAAAGCGCGGGACGAGCGCGCCGTCCGGGCCGCTCGCGTCCATGCGCTTGATGAACGACGCGCAATAGCACTGCTTGGTCGAGCTGTAGCGGATGAGGAAGCTCCCAGCGCGCGGGTGGCGCTGCAGCAGGAGCGTCTGCGCCGCGTCGCGCTCGATCGCGCCGTGGAAGAAGCTCTCAAGACCTTCAGACCGCAAGCTGCTGAGCCGCCGCGCGAGCTGGAACTTGTCGTCGGCAATGTACTTGCCCACGAGCTTCATGCACTCGTCACCGCGCGCTTGCTGTGGGTGTGGGAGGCGAGTTGTATAGAAGACAGACACTATCGTTAGACACTACGATCTCAGCTGCGTACACATGCTCATCGGGTGCTCTACTGCAGTGACGTCGTTCAGCTGCAACGTCAACACGGCGCACCATCAAGTGGTTGCACATGTGCCGCACAATGTACACGCGCGTCTTGCGCTGGAGCACTTCGCTCGGCGGGACGTGCTGCAGGCCGCCCGGCGCCTCGAGTCCATAGCTGGGTCATGCACACACACAGCAACAGCGATAGCGACAGTCACCGGTTCGGTCAGTTTTTGGGTCTCAACACACACACACTTACAAACACGGTCACACACAGGCGTGACGCACTCGAGGTTGACAAAGTCGTTGCGGTTCGCGTGCACGACGGCGTCGTACTCGCGCGCGGCCCAGAGTCCGAGGCGCTCATGGCCGTTTGCGACGTCGACAAAGAACGCGCCAGCGGTCGCGAGGTCCTGGACCCAGTCGAGCACGGACGAGTGGAACGGCCGGAGGTTCCCGTCCGCGCCGACAAAGAGCAGCGACCCGAACGACGCCGCGACTGCGTGCTGCTCGTACACGCTCCAACGTAGGACCGATGCGACGTGCGTGAGTGAGAGTGGCTCGTACGCGGCGCACAAGATCTCGAGCACGGGCAGGATCGAGTCCTGCGGTCAAGCGTCAGACACACGTACAGATACAAGTATCAGCGCCGCCTGTCTCTATCAGCAGAGCTATATGGACAGACTCAGACAGACAACGCACCTTGTACGCGAGTTCGTCAAAGTGGCTGTCAAAGAACTGGCGAAAGTACCCGCCCATGCCAATCGGCAGCGACGCGAGGTCGTCGACAGCCAAGCGCTTGTCCTCGATCGCCTGGACAATGTTGACCGCGTAGAGGAAGAGCCCTTCAGACCGCTTTACGATCAAGTCGACTTGCTCCGACGAGAGCCTGCGCGCACTCCCTTCAGCAGCTACGGTCTGTCCAGCGTCCGACTGCGGCACGCCGGGCATCTTCTCAATGTACTGCCGGATGTCGGCGTCGTTCTCGTCGACGCACGTGTCGAGCACGACGCTCGGTGTGTAACCCTGGAGCTGCGCTGCAATCGCTGGGTCCTTGCGGCTCAGCACGACAACGCGCACCCACTCGGGCAAGCGCGTCACGAGCGATGCGAGCGCTGCAACGAGCGACTCGCCTCCATCCGAGCTGCCGCTACTGCTGTGATTCCCTGCAGATCCTGACGCGCGACCAAAAGTCGGCCGCATCATCGGCGGCGCTGCAGCGGCTGCTGAACT
Organism: Globisporangium echinulatum; assembly: GCA_023336405.1. Classification (NCBI taxonomy): domain Eukaryota; phylum Oomycota; class Peronosporomycetes; order Pythiales; family Pythiaceae; genus Globisporangium; species Globisporangium echinulatum. The sequence continues at coordinate 7,985 of JAADWX010000151.1, read as the reverse complement.
TCCACTGCGTCTGTCAGCTGCTAGGAGCTCGAGACCGTCGATGAGCAGCACGAGCGGCTTGCTCGTTTGCGGCCGCGCGATCTCATTCAGCGGCTCAACGAGCAAGCGCGTGACGAGCGTATTGAAATTCGACACGGGCACGACCTCTTCGAGCGGCTCGCGCGCCTGGAGGAACGCAGCGTACTGCGGCAGCTGCGTCGTGAGCTGGTACGCGAGCGAGAGGACGCACCGGCGCGAGTGCTGCGTCTGCTCGTCGTCCGCGAGTGCAAAGTGGAACGCCTTGATCTCGGGGATACGTTGGACCATGCGCGCGGCGAGCGCGGTCTTGCCCGAGCCAATCGGTCCAGCGACCCAGAACACTTGGCTCGCACTTGGTGCTGCAATCCAGTGCTCGAGGCGCGCAAACAACCACTCGCGGCCGGCAAAGCGGCTCGTGAGCTTACTGATTTGCTGTTGGAACGACAGCGGCGAGAGGATCGACGCGAGCCGCGCTTGCTGCCCTTCGTGGTCGAGCTTGCCGCGCAGTGCGGTTGCAAGCTGCTCGAGCCGCAAGCTGTAGCGCACCATGTTGATCGTCGCTGTGTCGACGAGTCGCTTCGATGACGACGCTGCGGCGTCGTACAGCAACGTGTCGGACAGGTCGAGCCACTGGATGCGGCAGATCGAGAGCGGGATCTCGCACTGCCGCACCATGAGCGGCACAAAGCCAAGACCGGCCGCCATCGCAGCCGAGATGTCGTTCAAGCACCGTCCGTCCGGTCGCCCGACGCTCTCGGGCGTCACGAGCAAGATCATCTTGCCGTTGTGATCCGCTGCGGCCCACTGCAGCGCGGCTTCGTGCGCAGCAGTGTGGGCGTCGACGCGCTCGCGTGTTGCAACGTCAGCCGATAGCGGCGGAAGTGGCGCAACGACAGCGAACCCGAGCGCTACAAGGTCGTCGTGGAGCTGCTGCGCGAGTACGTAGCAGCTGTCGTCAAAGCTAAACAGGAACCGCGTCGTGACGGCTGCTGCTGCTGCCTCGGCCTCCAGTGCTGCAGTACTGTCAAGTGCTTCAGCCGTCGCGTCGCTTCTGCCGGTATCTACTGCTGCGTCAGTGCTGTGTGCGACTGACGATGTCGGTTCGCTGTCGAGTGTTCGCAGCGCATCGGAGCTCGTCTGTGCGAGCAAGCGTCGGAGACTCGAGCCGCTCCGTACGTGCAGCGGGTGCGTCGTGTCGAACGACGACGCAAAGAGCCCGAGGTTCGCGACGCCTGCGACTGTTGGCACGCCGTACGCGTTGATCGAATCAAACTGCCGTGTGTAAAGAGAGCGGTAGCAATGCGTGTGAGTCGTCAGTCCACTCACCCACACCCGCACACATGATAGAGCTCATTCGCCAGGCTGTCAAACAAGTACGCACCAGTTCGAGCGTTGCAAAGAGCCGCTCGCACTTGCGCTCGAACGCTGTGCTATGGACGTGATCTTTCATGAGGTCGAGCCACGCGTGGCTCGTTGGGTCGAGCGCGAGCTCAGCTGCAGCCGTTGGGACGCGCAGGTCAAAGTACGGCAGCATGCTGATCGACGGCGGCGGCTCGCTGTCGGCGACCATGACTGGGAAGATGCTCAAGTGGTTCTGTCCTGCGCGTGCGATCTCGTTGAGGCAGTAGCCGTCCGGCCGTCGCAGTGCGTGCGGTGTCATGAGCAGCAGCACGCGGCCGTCCTGCTGCGCCTCTTTGACCCACGTGAGCGCGCCGTTGATGCCGTCCTCCCAGTCAATGCCGGCCGAGAGCTTCTCAATGTCGACCCACACCGAGTGGCCGCGCTTCTGGACTGTACGACACATACAGCAGAGCAGAGATCAGTAGAGACCGTGATCATGACCGTAAGAGAGAGAGAGACATATACATACTGATCGATGTAGCTGTGCATCGTCTCCCATGTGCGCTACGTACGCGCGTGCTTGAGATGGAACGCCACTTGCTGGTAGCGGTCGTGGCCGTCTGTGCCATGTGAGGTCAGACAGAGAGAGCGATACGAGTGTGAGCTGGTATGCTTGCATGCACTGGCACACACACAGGGCTAGTTGCGCATACACGATAGAAAGATCTTGAGCGGCGTGGGCTTGTACACCAGTGAGTAGCCATGTGCGCTGCCCCCCGCAGCGTCCGCACTGCTGCTTGCCATGCTCGCTGCGTTCTGCGCAAAGTGCACGCCCGTGTTGTGTGCTGCAAGGCACACGGGACAGTCTCCCGGGTCGCAGCACGTCTCGCTCATCGCTGTTGCTGCTGCTGCTGCTGTTGAGGCTGCGCGGTATTGGTACCGCGCACAGAGGTCGTCTACCAGTCTTCCTGCTTGCAGTCGAATTGCTGCTGGCGGTTGCGATCCAAGAGTGTGCCGCTCACCAACGTGGCTGCAGCGATCAAAGCATACACACATCAAGTGACTGCAGTCTCACAAATCGCTCACATTTTATCGTGTTTCTCGAGCCGAAATTGAAGTTAGTTTCAAGCTCGAAGCACCGAGTGTTAAGCCCCATGCTCCAAACTCCGTACAAGCAAGAGCCAATACTCGATTGTCTGCTGCTGCTGTTGCTGAGCCATGCTGGCCTGACGTCAACGCATGAATGGCGACACTTGGTGTACGACACGTAGCTGTGTCGCAAAATTCGACTCACACACAGGCAGATCGCAGATGCACTCGGCACAGAGCAATCCCAGCCAGCATGCCTCGACTTGACATTCTTGCTTCAGCATTGCATGCCGTTCGCCCCCAGCAGGTTGTGCGGAAGCGCACCTATGCGAGATGTCTCCACTGTACACAACGCATGAAAACTGATAGATCAACAGCGAATGGAAGGAACGAGACGGACATGCGCGTGAGTTGCTTGAGACGCAAGGCAGCACGACGCCGAGTGGATCTTTTGGGCATGCTACCAACAAATTGAACCACTTTGCACTGACCGACTCCTTCGAGCCTCATGATTTGCTTTGCGACCTCGATTGTGCGTGCATCAACGCACATCGAGCACTTTGTCTATCACCATTATCCGTCCTGTTTTCCCTTGACGCTAGAAGCAAAAGAGTCGGTTCAGTCGTTGCGCTTGCGTGCAAAAAGTCAGTGCCATACAAAACGCAAGTGTAAGCAAACGCACAACGCCAAGCCCCTACTACGTTCATTCGCTTCCACTGCCACGCACACAAAAGGCTGGAAGGACAAGCGAACAAGCGAGCGAGCGCAGAGTTCGCAACTCGCCACGACGAAGAGCATACAATGTCGCGAGTTCGCAGCCGATGCCGCGCCGCCGCCGCGCTCATGGCGGCGCTTGCCGTGCTCCTTGCGTGCGCAAGCGCAGGTATGTTTTGCGAACGTGCATCTGCGCATGCAAATGAACCAAGCGACGTCCAACTAACTCCTGCTTATGCTACTGCTGTGTGCGTTTGTGTGCTTGAGTAGACCATGCGAGTGACACAGCCACGGGCAAGATCACGCCGTCGCCCAAGCTCGTCGAGGCGGTCAAGAGCGGTGAGATGACGATGACTGCGTTCACGGCCGCACCAGTCGACGCGGACCTCGGTGACCTCATGTCTGGCAGCGCCGACGCGAGCGCGCCAGCAGCAACATCAACGCCGATAACCAAGAGCAAGTCCGTAACGACTGCGCCAGCAGCGTCATCGACTGCCGTGTCGGCACCCAAGCCGAGCAGCACGGGCGAGACTGCAGTCGACACGTTCCAGAGCAAAACCGGCCTCGCAGACCCCAAGTCGAACTCGTCTGGCACGATGCTTGCCGTCGCCGGCGTCATCGGCTGCGTCGCGGCCGTCGCAATGGCGGTCGTGTACAAGCGCAAAACGCAGCACAGCGCCGCCGCCGACGACGACAGCAACGACAGCAACGCATCGCAGCCGCAGCACCAGAGCCACACGACGACGTGCGCGTTCGAGAACGCCGATTACACGCCAAACCACGAGTCGATCGACGCAATGCTCCAGGACGACCGCACAATGGCCGAGAGCATTGCGATGATGCCGGTCTTCTCGGCCGCTGACCGCATGGACATGAGCGGCGGCATCGTGCGCCTCTCGTCACCGTTTGGAGCAAGCGGTGTGCGCATCAGCTCACCGGGCGGTCGCGGTCCGTCGAGCACCGACGACTTTGCGTTCAACGTCGACACGAAGTCGCAGCAAAGCGCCGGTGCAGCGCACGTGGCTGTCGACGTCAAGCCTGCTGGCTGGCTATGAGCACATTGCTGTCGGCATTTGTGGTGAAAGTGAGTGGGACGATGGGAAGGAAGTAGCGAGAAGTGATGGAGTGTGAGTGACAGCAGAGAGAGCGCCTTTGACATGTGTGTGCTTGGTCCAGCATCGTTGTACCGTCCCGCATGCTCGAATCTTTATCTTACGACCAGTACACGCGTATGTATGCATTTGATGTTCGATCAGGTGCTGCTTGTCTGCGTGCGTGTGTGATGGATCGATCAGTGTTCGTCTATACTCTAGACCTGCAGTGCGATGCATCGTGGGAGCTATTCGCCCACGACGTGCGGCTCGCAACTTCAACAGCATCTGCGTCCGTCAGTCTAGAGTCTACTCTGTGGACTCGAGTTGATCGCCCTCGAGGGCCCTACGCGTTTGCGTGCACGAGCTCATGTGCGAGCCGCTTCTGCGCCAACTTGTCAGCGAGCAACACGACGGTCTTGTCGCCAACCCAGACTGGCAGCGCCTGGACGCTTGCGCTTGGACTCGGCGCTGGCACGACGACGACTGGTCCCGTGCCGCTCGCGTCCCGCATGTGCGCGGCCGCGTCTTGGAAGCTGCTGCTGAACGCCTCGAGCGCGTGCGCTGCCTGACCATTTGCAGCTGTCGGCGTTGACAAGAGGCGCACCACATCGTCTGCTGTCGCTTCGACCAAGCGCTTCGTAATGAACGGCAGCACGAGCGCGAGTCCGTCCTCGGTCGGCCGGAAGATCAGGCGCTCGCCGGCCTGCACGCGCGCAAACACGCGCACGCCAGTGTTCAGGATCTGTCGTCGACACGCACATGTACACAGACAGTCACCGTGGCGTCGAGGACCGAGTGAATATGCGAGCGCATATCGCAAGAGCCTTGACAGCCGCATAGCAAGTAGACACATGAGTGACGCTACCTTTAGTGCGCGGCCAGCAAGACACGCGCTCTGGACGCTTGGGTTCACGAGACACACTGAGATCGCGCCGTCCGAGCGTGCAAAGAGGTGCTCCTGTCATCACGAACACGCGCACCAGCAGCAACCAATGTGAGTAGACCTGCTTGACGCAACCACAGTCGACGGCTACTCTATCATACACAGGTACGCACATGCGGGAAGCCGTCTTGGATGCCGTAGAACGTGCGGATGTGCTCCCAGTGGTCAGCCCTGAGCTTGGCGTACTGATGCATGTTGGCACTGTCGCCTTGTGCGTCCTGTTGGCTTGCAGCACGCGCTGCAGCCGCGTCGATGCGGCGCTTTGCTTTCTCTGACATGGGCCAGCGCCGTGTCTTGGGCGGCAGCACGCCGTCGGTCGTCAATGGTGTCAGTGCCTGCTTGGCAGCGCGCTTGGCTTGCCGCGCTGCGTCTTCAAACGACAGTAGTCCAGTCTGGCGCTCGCCCGGCAGGTCGCGCGTCTTGCGCAGCAGCGTGACGAAGAAGCCGCCCGTGTTCTGGTCGGTCGGGAACAGCCGCATGCAGTGCTGCAGCGCTGCAGCTTCGCGCGACGCTGGCACCGGCGGGAACATCGACAGTGGGATCCGCTCGCCACGTAGCGTCTCGGGAACACTCGCGTAGTCGCTGAACCAGGATAGCTCGGACTGCTGGCCGTCGCGCGACTGGTACGCGACGCTCCACGTCTGCAGCCCTGCGCGCCGCTTGAGGTCGGGAAGCAGCTGTGTTGCGTCGACGACCTCGAGCGCACCATCGGCGCGTCGGAGCAGCTCGGCCACGACCTATCGCAAGTCGATACACATGCATACAAGTACAGATGCTGGTGAGTGGATGGGCTGTAGCTCGTCGTGCTAGACGCACGGACGCACCGCCTCGTTCTCGATCGGGTTGAGCGAGCACGTCGAGTAGACCATGAGGCCGTCGGGTTTGAGCAATGCGGCCGCGCGCAGTGCAAGCGCGAGCTGGACCTTGTAGAGCGTGAGTGGACTCCCGAGCGACCACTGACGCCAGAGGTTCTTGTTCTTGCGGATCGTGCCGTCGCCGCTGCACGGGACGTCGCAGAGCACGCGGTCAAAGACGTTGGTCGTCTGCAGTGCATCGCTGTTGTCGTAGAGTCCTGGGAACGCCTGACCGTCGTGGCACGTCACAACCGCGTTGTCGAACCCGAGACGCTGGAGTTGGTGCACGAGCAAGTGGCCGCGCTTCTCGTTCGCGTCGTTTGCGACAATGAAGCCGTCGGTGCTGCTGCTACCGACAGTGTTGATACTGCTGTTTGTATTGAGCTGCTTGGACGACGCACTGGCTTTGAGGAACAGCTCTTCCATCACTTGCTTCGTCTTGGACCCCGGCGCGGCGCACAGGTCGAGCACGCGATGTGCGCGCTGCACATCGAGCAGCAGTGCGGGGATCATGCTCACGGCCTCTTGGCGGCTGATCGTGCCCTCGGACGCGTGGTGAACGAGAAAGTCGCGGAACGCCTGTACGTGTGGGTGCTCGCGACCTACACGAGCGAGTAGTAAGAGCGATCGCAGTTGGACGTCGCTGCTCAGTCGCGAGCGAGTGTGGATGTCTGTATGTGAGCGGTGGTACGCACCTAGCTTCGAGAAGTCGTTGCGGCCGCAGTCGAGCTGCCACGCGCTCTTTGCAAACGGGTACCACGGCAGTTCGCTGTGTGGTTGCGCACATCCACGTAAGAGCATCCGTCCGTCAGTCAACGAGTGCACTGTAGGTAGCGACCTTCAAGCTGCAGTGCAAGACGCAAGTTGCTCGTACGTTGGCGGTGCGAGTGGCTTGCCGTCGTGCGTGATGCTCGTGAACAGCGCTGGGAACTCGTGCTGCAGTCGATGCTTGATCCTGCAGTCCACGAAGCGAGTCGAGTCAGTACGACAACTGGAGTACGTCGTCATCGCATGACTCAGCATGGTGTTATTGTTGTTTGAGACGCGCGCAGGTCGTACAGCTCGGCGGCGCTTGACGTCGGGTTGATGCGGAAACACACTGGCAACGGCGCCTGGAGCGTCACGAGGACCGTATCGAGCTCATCGACGCTAAACACGCCTTGCCGCTGCAAGCACCGACGAAGTAGTGCAGCCGCGTACAACGTCGTCAGTTGATACACGCATTTGTGCAATGCACGTCACAGCACAAGTTGCAGCAGCCTGTGAACGCACCAAGTAGTACTGCACGAACGGCAGATCTTTCAGCGATGCCGAGGTCGAATGTGATGCGTTTTCGTGAAACGTGCTCATGGCTGAGCGTGCGTGACAAGCGAGAGCAGGTTGGCAGGGCGATCGCACAGATGCAAGTAGACGGCAGCGACTGAGTTGCACAGCAGCTCGCAGCATTAATAACGAACGGTTGTGTGATCTGCAACACCAGTCAGACAAGTTCAGAGCGCTTTAAAATACTAGCATGTATTTACGTGTTTAGCACAATAAACATATAATACGAATGTTCATGTTTATACGTATAAAATACGGCATACATTGTCAACAACACGCATCCGAGTGTGATCATGATTCATTCATGATTCATCGGACCCAGAGCTCACACGATCATGTCGCCCGTCGCGTGCGTACTCGGTCTACTGCATTCGCCTCACTGCGGCAAGCGCGTGAGGATCTGCAGCGCAAACGTCGCGAGCAGCACGGCCTTGACGACCTCGCCGAGCACGTACGCGACGTGGTACGCTGGCGACGGCTTGACGTTCGTCTTGACGTTCTTGCGTATCTCGCTAAACACCGTCTTTTGGTGGAACGTGAGGCTCTCGTCGCGCTCGTTCTTCAGTGCGTCGTAGAGCACGAACTCACCGTTGAGCTCGAGTTTCGGGT
>JAADWX010000150.1:0-39068 GCA_023336405.1 Globisporangium echinulatum | reverse complement strand
CGATGGTGGCAGCACGCACACCGGTAAAGTTGCAGTGGGAGGTCGATCCGCTGACGTGTTATTTACTACGTCACCTGGTAACGCTTGACGCAATCGCTGCTGATGCGGCAATTGCGTGCTGAAGCGGACTCGAAGCGGCGCAGCGGCCGAGCTTCGGTCGCATCGAGCGACAGTGGAGTCGACGGTCATTTCTTCTTCTTCGTCGCCTGTACGTTCTGTCTCCACGCTTTCGCCTAAGCTAACATGCCTTCGATCTTTAGCGCGCTGCTGAACTTCGAGCCAGGACTGCTCGATGTGCGGGACGCGACTGCTGTGATGGTGTACGCGCTCGAGTTTGGCGATCGCGCGACCACCGAGCTGCTGTGCGAGTTTGCGCCGTTCTGCGTCATGGAGAAAGTGCCGCTGTTGCACGCTGCCGCGACGCACGGCTGCTTCCGTGCCATGTTCAGGATGTACAAGGCGCATACGTCTGTCGACATTATCCGCTCACTTCCCAGCACGGTCCAGTCGTCGGCAGCAAGCATTGACAGCGACTGTCGTAGCCTGTTGACGTCGTGCGTGCGGTCTTATCTAGTTGATCGAAGCCCACCACACCTGCGACTTCCGTTCCCCCAAGACATCCTGTACGCAGCGGCACAGCGCGGCAACATCGACGCGATCCGGTGGCTGCACGGCAAGACTGCGTATTCGCCATTCATCGCAATCGAGTGCGCTGCTCGCGCGGGCCACTTTGCGTGCGCACAGCAGATCGTAGAGCATGTGAACAGATTTCCGGGTCGGGGCGAGTACTCGCACCCAATGATTTGCATCGAGGTGTTGGAACCGTACGACCCAGAGTTCGGCGTCTTTGCTTGGCACGCGCGACGCACTGCCAATCCTGACGCGCTTCCTTCGTTTAGCACATCCAGCGGTCGCATCGCGTTCCGCGGGAAGCAACCTGGCGCTGCAGTTGTTGTCAGTAGCTTCTCGCCGGGTTCAAATGACCCGGCATGCGACGCGATGGAAACGAGCGACGACGAGCTCGTCGACGTGCTGATGCGGTCCCATGGCAAGTGCAAGTGGCGGTATCCGCAGCAAGCGCTCATCGATGCTGTGAGGAGTGGTCGAGTCGACGTACTCGAGTGGTTGCTCAACGTCGGCGGCGTCGTTGACTACGATGTCGCGGATATCATATATACAGCTGCGACTGCAAATCACGTGCACGTCCTCGAGTGGCTCATGACGCGCTCCGAGCTGCGTGAGTTCCCGTTTGAGCTCCTGCAAGAATGCATACATTCCGACAAGCTCGAGACTGTCGAGTGGGCGTACTCGCGCTTTGACGGACTCCCGGTCGGAGACGATCTGACGCAGTGCATGGGGACCCAGATCTGGAGTCCCAGGATCATCCTGTGGCTCCATGCGAACAAAGGACTCAGGCTCTCGCCGCATCTCGCGTGTGCGTTTGTCGGAAGCGGTCTCGATATGCTCAAGACGTTCCTCACCAGCTTCCCGCGAGAGCAGCATCGAAAGATACTGACTGCCAACTTTTTCGAAGAAGCGTGTAGCGCTGGGGATCTCGACATGGTGCACTACCTCGCCGATGAGCACGGACTATGGAGCGGCGACGATACATCAGACAGCGCCGAGTCGAGAGATGCTGCGCTGCGCAAGTTAGTTGCTGCCAAGAACAGCTCATTACCCCACAGCGAGATGCTCGACTGGACGCATTTTGTTGACACGGGCGGGTGGGATCTGCTCACGGAGGCCGCCACGCAAGGTCGAGTCAAAAGCATTGATTGCAGCTGGAGGTCCGGATTCGCTCGACACTGTAGCCTGAATTTCGACGGTCACACGCACAGCTACATGTGCGACACGGGGTCCCGAAACCTCGTGCGCAAGAAGCGTATGGTCGAGATCATGCTCGAGCACTCGCCAGCTCAGATCGAAGGCATCCAAGTGCTGATCCCTTGGGCTGTGCACCACGGCTTTAGTCGTATCCTGCGTAGACTCATCGACATGGAGAACGAAGGCGTCGTGTCAAAGATCAACTTGCGGCGCATCCTGAAAACCACGCGCGACGGATCGCTCGTGCAGCTCTTCCTCGAACGCAGTAACACGCCAGTGACGTACGCGCTGTTCAGCTGGGCAGCTACGCACAAGCAAGTGTCGCTGCTCGCGTACCTTTTTGCGCGCGTGTAGAATCAGACTGAAAGTGGTAGTGACGGTGGCAATGGTGACGATGACATCAGACTCGACTATGTCACCTGTATGTGGCTCGTGGCATCGACTGCGATACCTCGGTCTGTTCAAGTGGATGCACAGCGCTGTCTCGAGCAACTGCATCAACCCGTGGATGAGCGCTCGACACGGACACGTGCACATCCTCCAGTGGCTCCATGCCGCCAATGCCATGGACAAGCGCATGCTGCCGAGTGCAATGCAAGCGAGTGTCCGATTCGGCCACGTCGACGTGTTGCAGTGGTACCGCGACATTGGCTTCGAGTACGTCTATCAACCGAACGAACTGGCGCACGCAGTTCAGCGAGGCGATGTCGCTGTCGTCCGATGGATCGCGACTGCGCAGCCAGCGTTGGTATGCGAGAGCGAATTGTTGCGGCACAATATCGAGGCGTTGCTAGCAGAGCAGTAGGATGTGCCGCGTGAGTCGCCCACGTTCTAGTACTTGACGGATGCTAGTTCGGCTGCACGAATCGATCAGTATGTACTACCTAAGTCTGTTTGAATTGAACACGCACATCACCGACGCTCGTGTGACTTGATACTGCAAGCGACTAGCTGGTAGTACTGACATGAGCATCGTTGCTTCACATCGAGCCAAGGCGTTCATTCAGTGCCGCCGAGTCCTCATCTGCGCTGCGTTGTGCCACTGCCACCATCAACATGACCGGTGGCATCGATACGAGTACGTCAGACATGCTGCTCAAATGCTGTTACCACCCAACCGCACAGTGCGACGACTACTGCTGCTGTCACAACGCACACTCGACTCGATAGCTGCAGCTCCAATCGCATTTCCATCAAGCGATCACGCGCTCGACTAGACTGCTCGTCGCTTTGCGTCGCTCTTCTTCGCAGCTGTCGCGTAGTGCTGCGGCAGCAGCCAGCCAGAGTTCGAGGTCACAGGCTCTGGCCGATGTGCTGCCATCCGCGCGCGCACGTCCGTCATTGATACGCGCATGACTCGGAGCTTCGTGACCATGTCCCTAATGTACTCCTTTGTCTGCTCGAGCTCGTCGCCGAGGATCGAGACCGTCATTTCGTGCTCCTCTTCAGTGTCGAGTGCGAGCGACTTGGCGATCTCGCGCCGTACACGTGCGGCTTTCGCCATCGCTTCGCGCTCGTCGTGCTCCATAATATCGATCTTGCGCATGAGTTCGCGTTCACTTACTAATATAGGACATGTCCATACAATACAGTAAATCAGTGCATAGTAATGTAGCGAGTACATAAATAGTCCATCAGCTCCACATGACTGGCGACGCACCTCGGAGACAGTACTCGCAGCTGTCACTCGCACCGGCTTCCGAGCACATCGAGAGGTGCGCAAAGTGGAACTCGACGGCCATGCACATCGCGTCGGCACAGACGTTCAGGTCCAGATGGTGCTGCAAGTGGCCGTGGATGCGCTCGCACTGCAAGAGACAGCGCTGCCACTTGGCCGGCGAGCAGAACGACGCGTCGACGACTGCAAATGCGAGTGCGATCGCATCGTTGAACGCGTCGAGCGCGCGTGTATCGGTCCGCATGCTGTCCATTAGTGCGCAAATGTGGTCGCCGTCGAGGCCGTGTGCGAGCGTGAGCTCGTCACTCTCTGTGCCGTTGTCCTCGTCGTTGGCGTTCGCGTTCGCGTCGTCGTCGTCGATGGTGACGATGATGTCGCCGCCGTTAGCGACGCGTGGGGCTGTGGCATGTAAGCAGTGTATATGTGTGAGTGTAGTGGAGAGTGGCGACCATGATCGACAAGCTGGTCTCCGTACCGTCGTCGACCAGCAACGGCTTCTCCTCTGGCGGCGAATCAGCTGGTGGGGATGCTGCTGGCACCGGTGCTGATACAGCGAGTGGGGATGCTGCTGGCACCGGTGCTGATACAGCGAGTGGTGCTGTTGGCACCGGTGCCGGTGCTATTGGTACTGGTGCTGCTGCAAGATCTGTTGATGGTACCGATATCGACCGCTCTGTCGATGGTGGGTCGTGTCGGTCGGCCTCGGTCACGGCTGGCACTGGCACAGGCGCTGGCATCGACACGGGCTCGGTCCCAGCTGCTGGCGTCGGCACGTGCTCGGACTGACGCGATATACAGACACAGACACAGACACAGACACAGCAGAGCCACCATGTGTGATTGGCATCCACTTAGACGCTTCTACTGGTATCGAGACACCGACAACCAGACAGCGGCACGTACTTTGATGAGCACCGGCGCACCGATGTGCCACGCTGGCTTTGGAAAGTTGAAGATCGGCAGGCACTTGTTGAGCACGATCGAGTTCATGCTCTCGACGTCGTCAATCAGCTGCAAGCGCTTGCGCTCCGACTCGCGCACTTGCGCAACGCCAAAGTTGTACTTGGCAGCTGCGTCGTCGCTGTCGCCGTCACGCATGCGCTGCTGTAGCGTCCGCAGCTGGCGCTTTTGGGCTGCAACGAACGCTTCGATTGCACGGATCGAGTTTAATGCCTTCCGTAGTCGCACTATATTAGGCACATTACCCAATATAATCCACAGAGCGCTGTGAGCTACTCAAATACAGCAATTCGAGCAGCTACGTCGACTCTACTATAGGCACATCTGCTCTATTATAGGTACTAACGCATCACGCAACGCACCTCGAATGCAGAATGGACAGTCATACTGTGTACAGGCGCGGGTGTGCGCAAGCATCTCGGCGCCAAGGCGGCACGCTGCGTCACATGGCTGTTCGCCTTTGCGGTTGTGCTGAAACAGCTCGACTGTGCGCAGACATGTTGGGTCCTTACACTTGACGAAGCGCACGCATGTGATCGCGTCCTGCGTGCGCACAGCTACGTGGATGTACTCGGACAGCATGTCGACGAGATGCGGGTTGCCATGTCGTAGTTCGGCCAGCAGTTCGTTCAGCGGCATGAGCGTTGAAATACTCGGCGTATCGTCTGTGCTATCGTCTCTCGATGCTGTGCTGTCATGACTAGCAACGTCACTACCGTTGGCGTCATGGCGAACGCCATCGTCATTGGGACTGCTATTGCGATCAGCATCGCCGTTGATGCTCGGGTTGGCGGGTGTATTGCTAGTCGACGAGAGCAGCTCTGTCGCATTGTCAGATACGCTCGTGTTTGGCTGAGGGTATGTGGTTGACTGTAGACTCGCTGCACTGCTCTGTTGCGCGCCAGTGATGTCGGTTGTCGATGTGGCTGGCGATCGCACTGCATCCGCACTCGTCATTGGCGGCGATGGCGTGCAGCGATCGAGTGCGTTATCAGCGCCATTGCTACTACTGGTGGCGTTCGTAGCGACACCGTTTGCTGCATGATTGCGGCTCTTTGCGCTCTGTTCGAGCAGCGCAAGCAGCCAGACGTGGAACACTTTCGACTCGCCTGTGCGGTTGCTGAGGATGTGCATGCGGCTCGTACCGCGCGCGTGCCAGCGCTTCGCGCACTCGTTGCAGACGCGTTTTGTGCGTCGCGGGTCGCACGTCGCGCAGCTGAACGTCCATGGTGCATCGCCACACCAGCTGCAGAGGTCCATTGCTGTGAAGCGCGTGAGTGAGCGGAGCTGGCACTGCGACCTAATTGACGCACGCTTGGTGATGACGTTGTTGTTGCAGAGAGCACATGAAGGCGATATGCTGCCACATTGCGCCACACCAATGAATGCAAAAGTATGTGAGCCACACTATGTTTGGTGTGTCCACACGCACAGCACTTGGATGGCGCCTGTGCGTCTCTTTGACGAAAAGGCTCGAGCACATCAGCATTGGCAGCAGCAGCTCTCGGTAGTACACGCACGCTCAATCGATCGCATTCGAGAAGCGCTTGCTCGACATCCTGCGCAGCACCTGTCACAAACAAGCAGTAGCAGCAGCAGCAGCGTGGGATACGTACATCCACCTACCCATACACACACATCGACTCGGCAAAAGGAATGGCAGCTGCAACACCAGACGATGCTGCCAAGGCAGCAGCGCAGCACGAGCGCAAGCTCAAGCACGCCGAGCGCGAGCGCCTCGAGATCGAGCGCCTCGAAGCGCGCATCACAGAGCAAACGCCTGCACGCGGCTCGCAGCTCGAAGAGGCCGCAAACTTTGAGGTCTTCCCGCTCTCGGACGCAACGAAGCGCGGGCTCCAGCGCGGCAAGTTTAGCAAACCGACGCTGATCCAGACCGGTGCGATCCCACACGCACTCGCTGGGTACGTCCTTGTATGTTTGTATGCATGTCTACAAGCAGACCATTGACACTTGCTCGCTTGCCACTACGACTGTACAGCCGCGACATCTTGGCGGCTGCCAAGACTGGGTCCGGCAAGACCCTCGCGTTCCTCATTCCGATCCTCGAGAAGCTCTTTCGCGCGCGCTGGGACGTCGAAGACGGTCTCGGTGCGCTCGTGATCTCGCCAACGCGCGAGCTCGCGCTCCAGATCTTTGAGGTCTTGCGAACTGTTGGCAAGATGCACTCGTTCTCGGCCGGGCTCGTCATTGGCGGCAAGAACTTTAAGGAAGAGCAGTACCGACTAGTTCGCATGAACATCCTCGTGTGTACGCCCGGGCGGCTGCTTCAGCACATGGAGCAGACACCGAACTTTGACCCGTCGAACCTTCAGATCCTCGTGCTCGACGAAGCCGACCGGATCCTCGACATGGGCTTTCAGGCGCAACTCGCGTCAATCGTCTCGTACTTGCCACCGACGCGGCAGACGATGCTGTTCTCGGCAACACAGACCAAGTCGGTCAAGGACCTCGCAAAGCTGAGCTTGAACGAGCCCGAGTACGTCGCTGTGCACGAAAAGTCGGCGCAGGCGACGCCGAGCGGCCTCGCGCAGAGCTTTGTCGTCTGTGCGCTCGAGCACAAGCTCGATGTGCTCCTGTCGTTTGTCAAGTCGCACCTCAAACAGAAGACGATCGTGTTCCTCTCGACTTGCCGGCAAGTGCGGTTCATCCACCAGGTCTTCTGCAAGCTCCAGCCGGGCGTGTCGTTGCTCGCGCTCCATGGCAAGTACAAACAGGGCAAGCGCGTCGAGATCTACTACGAGTTCCTCAACAAGCCGGCTGCGGTGCTGTTTGCGACCGACATTGCAGCGCGCGGCCTTGACTTTCCGCAAGTCGACTGGGTCGTCCAGCTCGATTGTCCTGAAGACACTGCGAGCTACATCCACCGCGTTGGCCGCACGGCGCGGTACAACAAACAGGGCAAAGCACTGCTGACGTTGCTGCCAACTGAAGTCGAAGGCATGACGAAAGCGTTTGAGGACGCCAAGATCCCGATCAAAGAGATCAAAGTGAACCCGGCCAAGACGCAGAGCTGCCGGCAGAAGGTCACATCGGTCGTTGCCGCCGACAAGGACATCAAAGCCTTGGGGCAAAAGGCGTTCATGTCGTACGTGCGGTCCGTGTACCTCCAGCCGAACAGGGCCGTGTTTGACGCAGCAGCGCTACCGCTCGATGAGTTTGCGCTGTCGTACGGTCTACCGGGTGCCCCACGCATGCCGTTCCTCGCCAAGCTCCAGGCCGATACCAATGGCGCCGATGGTACCAACAGTCATGAAGCGATGCGCGACGAGCTCCGCGGTAAGAAGAACGTGAACCGGAAGCTCCAGATGCTCAAGGACAAGATCAAGGCCGAGAAGGCGCGCAAGAAGCTCGACAAACAGCTCGCAGAACGTCAGACCGACCCGTCGGCCAACACTGTGATGTCAGTGGCTACTGACAGTGTTGACAATGTTGAGGCTGAGAGCGACGACGACGACGACGATGCGCTCATGGTCGTCAAGCGCCGTCACGACTGGGACAAGGATGATGGCGGTGCCGACGATGATGACGTCGATGACGACGTCATTGACCTCGATGCGACACGCAAGCGCAAGAAGCAAAAGAAGATCCGCGTCGATACCGACGTGTCGGTCCACCGCGTCGTGTTTGACGACGACGGCAACAGCATGTCGGTGCTCGAGAAGATGGCGGCGCAGCACGTCGACGTCGATGCCCAATTTGCTGACGTCGAGAGCCAGTCCAAGGCGTTCCAAGCCCAAGTTGCTGCGCGGCTCAAGGCCAAGGACGTTGAGGACCGACGCCTCGAGAAGGAACGCGTGCGTGCGAAGCACCACAAGAAGCGCATGAAGCAAAAGGGCGAGCGTGAAGATGACGATGGTAGTGACGAGGATGGTAGCGACGATGACGACGTTGTTGGTGTAACGCTCGGTGGCGCATCGTCGGACGAGGACATGGACAGCGACGACGACGAGAATGACGATGGCAGCGACAATGACAGTGATGATGATGATGACGGCGTGAGCGAGAGTGAGGACGAGAGCACGGCGAGCAAGATCCGCAAGAAGGTTGTGAGTCGCGACGCTGTTGCGAATCAGGAGGAGCTTGCGCTGCGCATGCTGCAACAGCGGTGAGCAGTAGTAGCCGAAGATGTAGGAGACGCAGGAAGCAGTAGGACGTGACGCGATGGTGTGCGGAATAGAGATCAATGGCGCTTTGTGCAAGTGTGAGGCTGTTGATGTTGAGTTGCTGTATGGAACTACTGAGTTATTCATACAGACGCTGACGCTGGCGGTTGGCAATCGTCAGTCGGATCGTGAAGCGACGTGAAGAGCGCAGCAAGCGCCACCATGTCGAGCGACAACAGCCGCTTTGCAGACAGCGATGTACTCAGCGAGTCTGTCGGCGTCAGTGGTGATGACGCACCAAGTGACGCTGACTACGACGACGATGCGTTCGATGACTACTCGGACTTGTTCGAGTCGGACACTGGTGAGAGCGACGCGAGCGCGCATGCAGCTGCTCACACGGACGCGCAAGCACATGGTAGTAGCAGCAGCAGCAGCAATGGCGGCAGCAGTTTTGCACTCGATGACCGCGTACAGGTGCTTTGGCTCGAAGAGAACGAATGGTTCAGCGGTGCTGTAACACAGTGCGACGACTTGTCTGGCGCTCATCGCTACTTTGTGCAGTACGACGACGGCGAGGCGCAGTGGGAGGTGTGTCCAACGCAATAGTGCTTGGTCGCTAAGTTGCCATGGATGTCCGTATGCATACATGTGCTCACTTGCGCTCGTGTCGCGCACTTTGACGTGGGAGACCGGCGACCGCATGCGGTGCACACCGGAAGCCGTCGGTTTAGTCTCCGACGCGTTCCAACAACTCCAGCAGCTCGTGTCGTCACGAGACAGCGCCACAACCGCAAACGCTTTGCAATGGCTACTCGATGCCACCGCCCTCGTCTACTGGCGCGACGCAACATCGTGGTTTTCCGGCCACGTCACCGCTGTCGATGCCAATGCGATCCAGATCGAGTACGACGACGGCGATGTGCGCTGGGAGTCGGTGAGTACATTGCGAACCACTGCAAACCAACGCGTCTGTTAACTCACACACAATACCACTGTTACCCTCACGAGGATGCAGGAGTCCGACTTTGTCAACGTCCTCGTGCAAGTCGCACCGTCTCGATCCGAGTTTGCAAGTACTAGTGCACTGTCGTGTCCGACCGCAATGCGACTACCACCAGCACCACCGCCAGTAGCGCCACTCGACCGCGTGCTCACGCCGCGGGCATACCAATGTGCCCTCGCAAAGCACTTTGAGCCCGAGCGTGTGCCGCGGCCGTACGTGAGCGTCACACATACGATCGGATCCGTGATCACGGCGCGACGCACCTACAGCGACCGGCGATACCTCCACGCAACGCTCGAGTGTTCAGCGCTTGAACGCGAACACGCGTCGCACGTCACGACGCGCGATTGCAACGTGCAGACCGAGATCCCGAGTGCCATCATGAGCTTAGACGACGATGCCGATCGGTTCGCGTGCTCGCCGTGCTGCTAGTCGGACGTAGCCCGTTAATCGTCGTGGCTGTACTATACGGCAGGTCAAGCGTTCTTGGGGCCGCGGACGCTCTTGAGCATCTTCTTGAACGTTCGGCCTCCAGTCACAACCGACTCGTTGCGTCCGATTCCAGCGCCGTTGTTCACTGGCGGCAGCAGCGCTCGGCTACTCTTGTCCTTTGCAGACGACACCGTTGCAGCTTCGACATCGCTGTCGACGTTCTCGTCCTCCGAGAACGCGTAGCCGTGGTACTGATGCCGCACCAACTCCGAGTCAGCTAGTGCTGCTCCACTCGCTCCACCGCTACCACAGCCACCACTACCGGCCGATGGGCTCTCGAGGAGGTCGTCGAGCTCCGACACATGAAACGATGCGCGCGAACGGACGTGCCGAGCGCTCTCGAGGTCGCTGCTATGGCTACCACTACTACTACGCGCGATCAGACTCTCGGCAAGCGGCGACGACCGCAGGAACGACTCGTGCGCGCTTTCGAACGGCGGGAGCTGCCGCAGCATCCGCGCATAGTCGAGCGCTGACGGCACTTGGACGTCCGACCACATAGCTTCTCGGTACTCACTCGCAATGCTGCGTGGTGAGTTCGTCATCTGTAGCTTCTCGCGCTCTTGCAGGATATGGTACGTCGACGGAAAGTGCAGCCGCCGCACGAGCTTCCAGAGCACGTCGCGTAGGAGACTCAGTACGACGACAAGCCCACAGAGCGCATAGAACGCTGGGACGCGCAGCAGGAACGTCATCTCGCCGACTGCGTGGTCGAACCGACTCGATGGCGCTGCGAGCAGCACTGCAACGCCAAACCAGAGCGCGATCGACGCGACGATCGTCGCAACGAACGGCCACGTCACGAGGAACGTCTCGAGCACGAGCTTGAGGTTCACGACGACGACGAGGTTCGTAAACACGACGAAACCGAGCGTCACGAGGCCGTCGCCTTGTCCTGTTGGCGACACAGTTGTAACGTCGTGGAGACGCGGTCCAGTCGACACCGACAGGTCGCCCTGGAAACCCCACGCCGAGACAAAGAAGATCACGAGCGAGTGCCAGATGCCGGTCGCGATCCAGGGCCAGAACACGCGGCGTGTGAGCAACTTGTTGCTCTGGCCGAGCGCATACAGCGACGGGCACTGCGCCGCGCTCTCGGACGAGACGTCCTGGTCAAAGACAGCAAAGAGTACGAGCGGCAGGCTCGTGTAGAGCACGTTGAAGCTCTGCGCAGCAACGTCGAGGATCAGCGGCTGCCCCGAGAAGCCGCAGAAGCAGCCAAACCAGAACGTCGTGAGCACGTACGTCACGTTCTTGTACAGCATGTAGCTCATGAGCTTCGCGACGCGGCGGTACGCCCAGCGACCGTGGACAAACAGCAGCCGTTCGAGGAACCGAAACTGGCTGATCGCATAGTCCGACGCATTCACGGCTTGCATGCCCTCTTGGCCCGAGATGCCGACGCCGACGTGCGCGGCCTGGATCATGCCGACGTCGTTTGCGCCGTCGCCAATCGCGAGCGTGATGCTCGCAGGCTCCCAGCGCCGGACAAAGTCGACGACGTCGGCCTTTTGCTTAGGCGATACGCGGCAGCAGATCACCGACGCACAGCGCTTGGTGACGTGATAGAACAGCGGCTGGAGGCGCGGCCGCAGCGCGTGCTCGAGCGCTTTGCCGTCGATCACGAGCGCGATCGACTGAGGTGGCTGTGGTCGTGCGCGCGCAGTCGACGTCTGCTCAACGAGACGACTGAGTGGCTGGCCTCGGAGCAACGCGTCGCGCTCGTCGTCACTACCACCGCAGCTGGTTTTGTCATCGTTGTCATCGGTGATGACAGCGACTGCATCGTCGTGGTCGCGTGTCGACACGGACGTGTACATACCAAGTGAGTGGTTCGAACGCAGTGTGTGACGGCTGTGCGGTCGTGTCTTCTTCGTCTTTGTCTTTGTCTTCGTTTTCCTCTTTGGTAGAGCAGGCGGTGCTGCGCCAATGATCAGCGTCCGCAGTGACGCACTCAGTCGCTGGCGCCACGACTGCTGAAGCTGCTGCTGGTTACGTCGTCGCCGGTTCGCTTCAAACATCGTCGACGCTGCAGTTGCGGTAGTCGAAAGCTGTTCCTGCCGCCTTGCAACATCCTCGAGCGCCTTTGCGACTGCGACAAACTCATCCGACGCGACCTGCTGGACGTCCGAGCGGCTGCTCAGCAGCGCGCACGCGTAGCCAATGTTGATCGCAGTCTCCATCTTGTCGCCCGTGAGCGTCCATACTTTCATGTGTGTCTGCTGGAGACGCTCGAGTGTCTGCGGCACGCCGTCCTGGAGCTTGTCCTGCACGGCCGTCACGCCAAGCAGCCGCAAATCGAGCTCAATCTCGTGCATGAGCGGATCGATCGCGTTCGGGAGGCCCTGGCGGCGCTTCACGAGCTCGTCCATCGACGACGTTGCGGCAACAAACCGGTCGTGCCATGCCTTGTACTCGGCACGATCGATCGGCTTGTACGCGAGGCAAAGCGTGCGCATGCCTGATTCGGCATACAGCGTCAGCTGCGCGTCGACGGCGTCAACGTTGATGTCATCGTCGTCGGCTGCAAGGCGCTCGAGGATGACGTTGTCGGCGCCTTTGCACAGCAGCTCGATCGCACCGGTTGGCGTCTCGACGATCACGCTCATGCGCTTCCTGTCGCTGTCAAACTCGAGCACGTCGAGCAGCTTGTAGGTCTGCAGCGCGTCGTCGTTAGCTGCGCTGCTACTACAAGGCTCCAAGAGCGTCATTGCGCTCGGTGTCCGGTGCACAAAGCGCACGTTGCAATATGCAGCGGCCGACACGAGCGCTTGCTCGTCGGGCGACGACGCCGAGTACGCAGGTGTTGCGCTCGCGCACATCTCAGCAAATGGCTTTGCTGGCAGAAGCGTGTGGCAGAGCGCCAAGTGGCGCAGGAACCGTCGAATCGTGTCGGCACGACGACCACCAGCGCGCAGGTCGGCAAACAACTCGGTCGGGTCAAACTCGACAAACTCCGACGACGCCTTCGAGCTGCTGGCGGGCCTAGGACTCGGTAATTGTGCTTGACTCGCAACAGCCTCGACAACGTCGCCGCCGTAGTGCTTGCTTGCAATCGTACAGAAGCGAAAGAGCATGCGATTCATCGTGAGCGTCCCAGTCTTGTCGGTAAAGATGTGGTGCACGCGCCCGAGGTCTTCGTTCAGCGCCGACGTGCGCACGAGCGCTGGCGTGTCGGTTGTCGCATCGTACATGCCGAGATCCTGCTGTATAAAGTACGCTTGCCAGTACTTGACAAACTCGAGCGAGACGTTGAGTGAGATCGGGACAAAGTTCTGCATGATGATGAAGTACCGCACGTGGAGCTTCACGAGCTCGCGGATCGGGAAGCCAGCGGTCGTGACTGTATGGGCGTCCAAGTACCAGAGCGAGTCGCGCTGTCGCACCATCCAGAGTGCGCCGAGAAGTGCGCCGACGAGACACACGAGCTGCTGGATACATACAACGCGCAGTATCAGTGCGCTCAAGTGCAGCTCGACCGACGACGTCTTGACAACTGGCACCGTGTTGCTGCAGCAGACTTTCGTCTCGTGGCCCGTGAAGATCGCGACGCCGACAATCGCACGCGTGTTGCGCAGCACGCAGCTCCGGAGGACCATCTGCTTGGCTGTGATCGGTACGCGCACGGTCTGTACGTCGTCGAGGCTCTGCTGCAGGTGGTCAGCTGCTAAACTGCGTTGGCTGCCTAGTGTAGCCGCTTGCGCCGCGTTGAGCCAGAGTGTCAGGCTCCCATCGAACGTCGCGATGCGGTTGTTTGGCGCTTCGCACTCGATCGTGCAATGCAGTGCGTTCAGGTCGCTTGGCCGCGTTGCAACTACTGCAACGAGCGGGATCGCAGTCCGGATCTTCAGGTTCGTCTCGCCATCGAGCGACTTGGTCTCAATGTACGCGACGTGGCTACTCGACCGATGCTGCGGCTCTGCACTACTACTGCTGCTCTTGTCGTTGTGAAGCACAGGTGGATCGGTGGCCTCTGGGTCCTTAAGCTCTTCGGTTGCGAGCATGAACAGGTCGGCTGGCACGGTCTCGTCGTTCAGGACCTTGACGATGTCGCCAACGTGCACGTCGCCCCATTGCTTGTGCTTCCAGACTCCGGTATCACTCAGCCAGAGCACGCGTCGGCTGTTCATGACCGCGTCGGCGCGATGGCGCTCGCGGTCTTCGAGCGCCTCTTTGATCGCACTGCAGAGACACACGATCGTGAGCGGGAGCAAGATCGTCGGGACGCCATGCGTGTTGCTCACGTCTTTGATCGACTGCAACACGGCGATGAAGAGGAAGTAGACGTTCGACGGCTTCTGGAGCTGTGCGACGAGCACGCGCGGAAAGAAGTTCCAGACCGTATACTTGGCACTCACGACGACGTTGTCGACAAACTCAGTGGCGCTGCTGTCGTCGTCGTCGTCATCATCAGCGCTGTGGCGTTGTCTATTGCTGCTTCTGCGGCGGCGACGGTGGCTAGATGCAGAAGTCTGTCGACGTCCAAAGAGCCGCGATCGGATCTGATCGAGCAGCGACTCGACTGGTGGATCCAATGCTGCGTTGAGAGCGCGCTTCATGTCCTGCGGACGATCGATCACGATCTCGCGCAGCGGTTGCATTGCGGTCGTTTTCGGTCGTTGTTGTCGTTGTGGTGGCTTTTGTTGCTGCTGAGGCGGCGATGACAAGCGCGCGCTACGATTGCGCTCATGTGCAGTCGCAGAAGCGGCCGTAGCAGCAGCGAGCGTAGCAGTGCCTGTGAGCGGCGTGCTCCGAAGCGGTGCGAGCGCACCAGCTTCTGCCATCGTGCCTCGTGCCTTGTCGGGATGATCAGGGTCTGCGAGTGAATGCGACGCTCAGCTATATTCCTCTGCTTTCGCATAACGCGCAATCATGATGCGCCATGTGATTAGCGAGTCGGCTCAACTGTGGTACAAATCGATCATTATGCTGGGTGGCCCACAAAATGAGGTGCAATGCAAATCCATAGACCTCGGACATGCTCCTGCAGATCCTGTTATGTTAAGCAGTCGAAGTACATATAAATGTTTGTATGTAAATAGAAGCAGGGAAGTTGTCCCAATCATCTCCGCCACAAGTTGTTGCTGCAGTGCACACAATTGATTGCCACTCGCACAGCCACAGCCGCACACGCACGACTGCACGCTTCGCAAACATGAGCAGCGCTGTGCGGTCGATCGACAGCTCGCCGTCGTCAGCCACCTCGAGCAACAGCGCGTCGTCGCTCGGCAACTCGATGATGTGGGAGCGCGTCTCGCTGTCGCCGTACGAAGTGCGTGCGATCCAGCTCGAGAGCGAGCTGCAGGTCGCCACCGACACATTCGTATCGCCCAAGCAGAACAAGCACGGCGTCGACCTCGACAAGAGCTCGGGCAAAGCTGCTGGCCGCGTATGCGTCGAGGTCATTGCAGCGCAAGGACTCGCAGACGCACTGGCGCAGCAACCCGTGCTCGGCAATGCCACGTCATCCGCACAAGAAGCACCGAGGCTCCACGTCTCGACGATGGCGTCGCCAATGTCAGCATTCGAGAAGACGACGAAGAAGCACGTGCGCACGACTGCTGTCGCTATCGACAACAAAGGCTGTGCATACTGGAAAAACGAGACACTGACGTACGAGGGCGTCAAGACCAAGACGTTTTCAATCAAGCTGAGTGTCCAGCGCAGCGCTGGTATGCTTGCAGACGTCGTGCTCGGCGAGGCCGAGCTCAGCAGTCGTGAGTTCATCGACCAGCACGTGCACGAGCAGTGGGTTGCACTCAAGACCCCGGCGTCCGCGCTTGTTGGTGTGTCGTCGTCGCCATCAACGTCGCTCGGCAAAGTGCTCGTGCGCGTGTTGTTCGAGCACAGCGTGGCCGAGCGTCACGCGCGTGCGATCGCGGCGCTCGAGGCCGCAAAGCGCGAGAACGACGAGAGCATCGAGCTGTTCCGCAAGACGGCAGCGTTGCTCCAAGCGCCCGTGCAGCACCCGGCTGCGTTTGGCGCTGCGACTGCGCGCGCTGGACTGTACATCCCTGGCAACAGCTTTCGGATCGAATCGCACCACCCTGGTGCAGTGAGCGTGACGCCATTGCCTGACAAGGCGCGTATCGTGACGCCATTCGGTCGCGGCGTTGTCGTGTCGTTCCGCAAAGAGACCAAGATGTACGTCGTGCAGCTCGACGCCGACGCTGCAGCTGCGTCGAAGAACCCGACACTCGCGTATTTGCGACAGGATACAGTCCACGAAGAGCCAAGCGAGCCGTTTTTGCGCATGCATATGCAAGTGTCAACGCCGTACGGACCCGGTGAGATCGACGAGATCCGTGTGCACGACGGTGTCGTGATCGTCCAGACCGACTACGCGCGGCTGTTTTTGCAGCGCAAAGACGTCTCGATCCCCGAGAAGTCGATCGACGAGATGACGACAAAAGAGCTCATCGCCGCGTCGATCACGCTCGCTGACGCTGGGAACGAGCAGTTCCGCAATAGTCGTCTCGAAGATGCGATCTACAGCTACTTGCGGTCGCTCGGGTACTTGCAACGCGTGAACCAGGACACGGCAACGCACAAGGAGAAAGCGACGATGCTCCAGACGATGATCCGCTGTCACCTCAACATTGGCGCGTGCAAGCTCAAGCTCGACGCGTACTACGATGCTGAGATTGCATGTACGAACGCGCTGAGCATCTTGACGGTCCTTGGCGAGAACCGCAGTGGCAACGTTGTGACGTGGATGGGCCGCATTGGGCTGAGCGACCAGGTGCTGTTTGAGGAGTGGCCGTCAAAAGCGCGCTTCCGCCGCGCGCAGGCGTGCTTCAAGCTCGGCAAGTTTGTCGACGCAAAGCAGGATCTGCTAATTGCCGCCAAGTTGACGCCGAAAGACAAGTCCTGTCGCGCACTGCTCGACCGCGTGACGAAGCTCATTAGCCAGCAAAAGAGTCAGGAGCGCCAGACGTGGGGCGGGATCTTTGAGAGCGGCGCTGAGGACGCAGCGAGTGCGCATTTCGCACAGCACCAGGAAGCAGCAACGAGCACGACGAGCACGAGCACGACGAGCACGACGATTTCGACGAGCACGACGACGACGACGACGTTGCACACAGCGGGGGCGACTGCTGCGAGTGTCGAAACGTCGTCTGAGGCGTCGTCGATTTTCACGCGCAAGACAAAAGCGCAACGCGAGAAAGAGAAAGAGGCGAAGCGACAAGCGGCACAGGCAGCCGCAAACGATGCAGAGCCGTGGTACCTCTCGCGGAAAGCGCTGGCAGCAGCCTCGCTCGTCACTGCAGGCGTCGCTGCTGTGACATTGCTGACGCTCAAGCAGCAGCAGCGCTCGTAGAGATCCGACGTCGTTAGCGAGTCGGTGTGACGACAGGAAGCTGGCGTTCACTGCGTGGCAGTTGCTTTTGTTTTGCGGTAGCGTTGTTCCCACACTCAGTTGGACACGTGTGCATAGTCTCGTTGTCAGATGCGCGTGTGCGGCACTGGTTTCCGTTTGCAGTGCGTGTACATACATACAGCAATGCATCGCACGACGTGGCTTCGCTTGTGTACAGTTGGAGACGAACACGCGCAGCTGCGTTGTTGTGCGCACCTGAGTCAGACGTGCAACTTTTGTTCGCACTGCCTTGTGTTTGCGTGACTGTTTGTTGGCGTGCAAGCTTCTGAGGTGTGAACTGCTCGCTCTTTTCAGGTGCGATACCAAACGCTGTGCAGAGGTTCTCCACGGCGCGACAGGGGACACCATCGCGCCACTGCGCTCGTGCGCACCAGTGTAGGTGCTGGATGGCCAAGAGAGACGGTCTCGTGAAGCCAAACTTACAATCTGCAAGATCGCTGAGAGTGGGTCTCGTGCGACACGAACTGTACAGCTGCATCGAGAGCTGTATCGTTGCACAGTGGGCAGTTGCGATTCACGTTGCACACGAGCGAGGAGGCAGTCGACGACGAAACGAGCCGGAGCAGAGGTGGCTGCGCTTTGGTCCGCCCTCTCTTCTTCACTTGCTGACACCCAGTGTGGCTACATGTGGACGAACGAAGACACGATCTTGCCACTCCGTGACACGATGCTGCTTGTTGGTGTGTGTGCAAGTGCAATCTGTCGCCGAAATGGCTCTTCAATCGATAACAAGAGTGATGATCACTGCAACTTCCGTGTGTTGGTCGCGTGATCACTGTCGATACAGTTCGCTCGATGCGATCTTTCTAGCCAGGAACGCTACACTGCGGCTCTTCGCAAATGCAAAGATACCGCTGTGTCGTGGCTCGACAAGCACGGAACCCTGGTGTGTCGACGGCATCGTCGACGAGCTCGCTTGCACTTTGTGTGCATTCCATCGATCGTGCGGTTGTCCATGAAATCGTGCACACTACACACGCAAACTATTGCTCTAGCATTCAATACAACCAGTGCTGCACGAATGCAGCCGCCTTGACATGCATTGACTGGGCGGTGTCGCATGCTGTCTCTTTTGAGTGCGCGCGCGCCAAGTTGCACTTGATGGTAAAGGACTGCGTGTGTCGAGTCGATTCGCATCGCGACGTTACGATGCGGCGATCCGTGGATGCAGGCGTTTGTTTGCATGCTAGTCACTGGCAAACTGCCTTTTCTTTGAGGAACATGCGAGTGTGGACGAAATCGAGATCACGCATGTGACTTTGTTGGCGTCCTACGAGTGCACGAGCAGCAGCGTCGTTAGCGCAAAATATCAGAAAGGTTCTTGCTGGTCGAGACCCTTCAGGCAGTTCGACATTTATCCGCCTTGCTTTTCGTGCATTGCGCCAGCACTGTCGCCAACAACAATAAACACTGACCCTACTGCTGTTGTCGCTAACTCAGCGAATGCCCTTGCTGTTTTTGCTGCAGTTGTTTTGTTGTATACATGCGTGCGTGTGTACACATGCGTCGTGTGATCCAGAAGCAAGCGACCCGTCGATACAGTGAGCGAGGGAGCCACACGAACGTATCGCCATCTGCAGCCGCACACGTTTTGATCCAACAACCTTTTGATGCCTCGATTGCTGACGCAAAATTTGGTGCGTTGAAGCGCAGTCGCAAAAAGCAACCACAATTTTGCACAGCAATTGCAAGCGATTGTAAGCGGTGCAAGCATTTGCGATTGCAAGCATTTGTGATTGCAAGCATTTGCGATTGCAAACAAAGCAAACATGTGATGCACGCGAAAGTGCAAGCACTTGCTTGCGCGACGCAGTCAGTGGTGGCGTCCTGAAAGCCAGCGTTGCTTGGTGCGTGCAGCCAGCTGCGTGATATGCAGTGTGTTTGCACTGTGTAGTGCGCAGCAGTGGCGAACGGCAATCACTCTGCGCGTCCGTCCGCGCGCGCGAAAGAGCAACTGCAACGAACTGCCAGCAGAAATAACGGCACACGCGCTTCGACTGCTGCTGTAGTCGTCGCTGTCGCCACTCGCTTTCATTCTTCAATTCCCCGCCTCGCACACAGTCCGCGACCAACGCACTCACTCGATCGATCACCGACCGCTCGACAGAGAGCAGCAGCAGTGTCGATACGAGACACACACACTCACTCACACACTTACGCATCCACACACACAACGCGCGTCGTTTCAACTGACCCGAACCGAGAACAACAGCACGCGAACGAGTGCACGCAACGTGAAGAAACAGCTTCACGGTGCGCACATGTCTGGATGCGTTCATGCCTGAATGTGCTGCTGTGCAACGACACACACACACACAAGCGCTTGGCTCATGCAGCAACGCATGTTCGCGTGCTGCTCTTGCTATGCGCGCTGCCATCAGCTGCAACTGACCGAATCGCCTCATTGCACTACCTAGCTATGAAAACGACTCGAAGCGAGGCTGTGGACACATCTGCGCAGCATCCGCGCCGAGTTGGCTCGCTCGGACATGAAAAGGTGGCGGCGCAGTCGAACAACTCGATCCAGCTTACGCGTGTGAAGCTCGAAACGCTGCCGGATGCATTCTCGTCCTCGGTCTGGTCCAAGGACGGGATCACGCGCAGGTCGAGACTGTACCAGCGCTCGAGCTCGACGCCTCCGATGCAGGAGACTGCGGCTCATTCGACCTCGAAGAGCTTCCTCGTGCCTCGTGACAACGCGCAGTCAGGCATGCAGCTGACGTACCACCCCGCCGACACGTCCGCGAACCGTTCCGACATCCAGGACAACCAAACGGAAGCGCGCGAGACTGTCACGCCAGCCGTGATTGGAGCCGATATTCAGCGATCGTGGAGCGCTCCGCCGATCGCCGACCAGGTGCGTGCGTCGCTCTGCGCGATACAAGCACTCGCGCTGCGCACGCTTGTGACTCACTTGCTATCTATCATGCTACTGCAGACTCGAGCATTTGAAGACAACCAGCGCGAGGTGCAGAGCCTGTCGTCGCTGACGCTGGTGCGTTGCAATGATCTGCTCTATCCGAGAGGTGCTCGCTGCGATGCGATTGATGCTGACGGTAGTGGTTGCGTCTTCGCAGGCCAAGCTCAAGACAAAAGGCTTCCTTCCCACTCTGCTCAGCGAGCCGCACGATGACGACGACAGCAGCGACTCGCTGTGGGGCAAGGTGTCCGAGAGGAAGCCGTGCAGCCTCGTGTGCGAGTCACCCGACCGCTCAGACACACACGTGGTGTCCGACGCGTCGTACGACAGCACGCCGGGCTTTTCGAACCAAGATTCGAATGCGTCCAGCTCGGTGTGCTCCGAGAGTTCGAGTCGCGACGGGAGCCCGCTGAGTCGCCGCGCACCGCCCGGGTTGTCTCCGTTCGACAGCGGATTTACAAGCAACCAAGTCCACGACTACGGCTGCATCGCACCTAGTGGTGGAGGCAATGCGATGTTCTTGGCTGACGAGATCGAGGGTATCGCGCAGCTGCGCATCGGCAGTCAGCCACAGCACCACCAGGATGCAGCTGCGCCGGCCGCATACGGTTACGCGTTCACCAACATGCATCGCGATCACCAGTTTGGGCCAAAGTACCTCGGCAGCAGCGGCGGACTTCAGCATAACCAAGCACCCAGTCACAGCGGGAACCAGCCAGCATTCGCACACGCGCCGTTCTCGAGCCCATCGCCGTACGCAGTGCACCCGTATTCGTCGTCGCTCGGCTTCCGCAATCGCCCGTACGCTGGCGAGCAGCTCAAGCAGCCGTGGGCTGTTCCCGAGAACCCGTACTACCGCAGTGGCGCCTCGAATGCGACGACGTTCTCGAGCCACCGAGCTGGGCCGGCGTACCAGTTCAAGGCATTCGACGTCTACGGCGCGATGAAGGCGCCTGAGCCGCTTGGACGCATTCGTCACGCGTACGTTCCTGCGCGACCACCGCACGCTTTTGCTGCGCGCGAGAGCTTCCACTCGAGCGTCGTCCGCCCAAGTCCGCAGTACCGCGTCAAGCTGAGTGAGACCCGACGGGGCGAGCACGCGTACGTGCACCCCGTGGCGCACTCGTACTCGTCGAGCAGCTTGCTCGAAGAGTTTGCGTCAGGATCGAAGACCGACAAGTGGGAGCTATCGACGATCAAGGGGCACATGCTGCTCTTTGCGCGTGACCAGAGCGGCTCGCGGTTCATTCAGCAGCAGCTCGAGAAAGCGGACGACGTAGCAAAAGCCGATGCGTATGACGAGATCTTTCCGAGCGCGCTCGTGCTCATGACCGACGTCTTTGGGAACTACGTCATCCAAAAGTTCTTTGAGCACGGCTCGCAGACGCAGCAGCAGCGCCTGATCGAGTTGATGCGCACACATATCGTGAGCCTCGCGCTGCAGGTCTACGGCTGCCGCGTGCTCCAGCGCGCGCTCGAAGTGACGCACGTGACCGAGCAGCTCGCCGTGATCCACGAGCTCCACGGCCACGTGCAGCAGTGCATCGAGGACCAGAATGGCAATCACGTGCTGCAAAAGTGTATTGAAGCCGCGTCGTCGCGTCGCAGCAACGCCCAGTACAGTACCCAACAGCAGCAGCGACAACTCACGGGCGACGACGTGCAGTTCATCGTCGACGCTGTCATCGGCCGCGTCGCTCATTTCGCGACGCACTCGTACGGCTGCCGCGTGCTCCAGCGGATCCTCGAACACTGTGCGCCGTGCCAGATCCGGCCGATCGTAAGCGAGATCGTCGCCAAGTGCCGCGCGCTCATGACCGATCAGTTTGGGAACTACGTCGTGCAGCACGTGATTCGGCACGGCGAGCCCGCGCAGCGCCGCGTCGTCATGGACGCCGTGTTGGCCGACATTTGCCGCGCGAGCCAGCACAAATTTGCGAGCAACGTCGTGGAAGCGTGTCTCGAGCACGCGACGCCAGCCGAGATTGCGCACACAGTCGCCTTTATCCTGCAGTGCGACGCATCGGGCGCGTCGTGTCCGCTGTTGCCGATGATGAAGCACATGTACGGGAACTACGTCGTGCAGAAGCTGCTCGACAAGGCTGACGCGCGCGACCGCGAGCGCATTGTCTGTATCATCCGCCACAACGCCGACTACCTCCGACGCTTTACGTTCGGCAAGCACGTCCTAAGTCGTCTTGAACGGGACGGCTCAGCAACGGACAACAAGTGCTTTTAAGACTGTCGAGCCAAGTATCCGCCACTCGACATGGTCGATGACTGGCTGACTGAATGAAGAGAGAGAGAGCGAGATCATCGGCCTTTGCTGCTTATAGCTATCCACCACTACTACTACCACTACTACCACACATCATCAGTATTTTGTTCGTGACAACGTCCGTATCATATCACACACCGTGCACAGCTTGTTTGTTTGTTGTTTGATTGGTCAGTTAGTTGCAGGCTTGCTCTATCTATCCACTAGCTCATGACTATCACTACCAACCAGCTGCGATAGACACCGTAGACGGACGATCACGCGGCCAACTATTGCTGCAGCGACGACGCCACTTGCATGGCAGCACGCGTACCGGTGTCCATTGCGCTGTGCACCGACATGCCCGGCTGCTCGAACGACGTCGCTTCACCAGCAAAGAAGATGCGGTTGTCGATCGCCTCGGCGAGGTCGCTCGCAGCAGCGTCCGACTGCCCGACGCGCGGGAAGCTGTAGCCGCCGCGGACGTACTCAACGTCGCCCCAGTCAAAGTACTTGCCCTTGACAAAGCTCGCACGCGCTGGCGTCGGGTGCTCCGGTGTGCCAAAGATCAAGTCGAGCTGGTCGAGGAACTTGTCGAGGATCTCGTCGGCAGCAAGCAAACTGAGCCGGTCGGCGCACTCGGAGCCTGCAAAGCCCGTGACGAGGTACTGCACCTCGCCTTCCTCTGTCTGTGCAGTTAGCACTTCAACGTGCGGGTCGTCGTTCGCGATCAAGTGGCCGACGCCACGCGTGCTGTTGACCCAGAACTCGGGCAAGAAGCAGTCCGAACAGATGAAGCCGTGGCCGTTCGCGGGCCAGAACGACGCGCTAAAGTGTATGAGCACCTTTGCTGCGCGGCGCATGCCGTACGAGTCGACGGCGTCGACCTTGGCTTGCGGCAGACACGGCACGTACGCAATGTCCTTGAACACGGACGTCGGGACTGTCACGACGAGCCGACGGCACGAAATCTGCTCGCCACTTTTGCTTGTAAGCACGACGCGGTCTGGACGCGAGTAGTCGATTGTCGCAACAGGCCAGTCGAGTCGCGTCGTGACGCCAGTTGCAAAGTGGTCGATGATGCGCATGAACGTTGGAACAACGCGGTAGTCGCCCTCGTCCTCGAGGTCAATCCACTGCCGTTCGTACTTGCACGTCACACGGAGCGAGATGTCTTCGAGGTTACTCCCGGCCGTGTTTGCATACCCTGCGTCGGCGAGTTTCATCATCGACGCCGACAGCTCGCAGCTCTGGAAGTAGTCCATCATCGACTGCGTGTGCGGGATCGCATCGACGTCGTCGATCTCGCTCAAGTGGGCGACCGAGGCGTTGAATTTGCAAAAGTCGACATCGTCGTCATCGAACGCGAGCAGTCGCTTCTGGTCGCCGAGGTAGTAGTAGCCGATGCCGCCGTCCGGCGCAGGGTCGGTCGGACCACCATCGCCCTATTAACGATCGATCGAATACAGCACACGGCACAGTGATGATCCAACGACACGTGAGTCAGGAACAATTTGGCAACAAATGTAAATGTTGCACGTTTCAAACACACCAAGACATGCAGCATGTATCATAGCGCAAACGAGTGCCACGAAGCAATCGAACGACTGACATTCATGAGCTCTGACTTCGAGTCACACACACAAAGCATACAACACACGCACTGACAGACTCACATATAACTCCAGAGCATGTATGCATAACGCGATTCGCGTAGTGTGTTTCAAATGTTTTTTGTGGTAATGATGTTTGAAACCAGACTGACGTCGCAAGGTGGACACACGCAGGAACCGGTGGCCAAGAACTGGTGACACCAGCAGCGTGCTAATGAGCAGCCAAAGCCGCTCGCCTTGCGATGCTAATAAGGTAACATTTGATCTTGCAGTCGTATGAAGGCCAGATGATCACAAGGACTCACGCGCATGGGCGCGAGCCGATCACAGGCTGATTAATCGCTGCGAACCACCGGCGCGCACGTGTGGAAGCGTACTCTGCTCAGCATAACGCAAAAGCAGAGCACCACGCGCGGCCGCGGTCGACATGGGTCCCGACATGCAACATACACACACACATGCACGCATACAACAGTTGTGCATACGGATATACGTATGCAACTCGATCACGCTCTCGCTGCACGTGTGGACACGCTGCAGCGGAGCCGTCATTGACGCTCGCACTCACCTGTGCCCACGTGAAGATCTCACGCAATGCCCACTGTTGCTCTGCTGCGAGACGCGTGAGCGTCGTGTTTGCACCATGCAACAGCTCTGCACCGATCTCGATTGTCATGCCCGGCACGAACTCGGTGTCAGCGCAGATGCGGCCGCCCACGCGCTCCTGAGCCTCGACCACGAGCACGTCTGCCACTCCCTTCTCGTGCACGAGCTGATGTGCGCAGCGCAAGCCTGCGATGCCTGCGCCGATGATCACAACGTCGTGGTGCTCCATTACGTAAATTGTACAGACGAACTCGACAGCCAGGCAATCGTGCAATGTCTCTTTCGTCGTCTGGTCATTGCGATCGTAAGCTGCAACGCAACTCGTTTCAAGCCTTTGTGCCAACAAAGGAATGGACAACAGGGATTTGGTTGCAATAGGTCGCAGGGAAAATAGCATTACACTGTATGAACGCGACAGATTGCTGTCGCCCTGCCGCACGAGGCGAGTCGTCCCTTTTTGCATGTGGAATCGAAACAGCTTGACAAATGTAGTGCATAGTAGACTAAAGTACAAACGAATGTGCATAGTGGCAGACACAAAACGAGGGCTTTGCCAAATGTCAATAGCGTGGTAAAATGACAACAGCAGCAAGGCACTATCGCAATGCTATCCTCGATGCAAAGCAGTCTTCGAGACGAAGGATCGTCCCTCGTGTCTGCATTTGGCATACCAGCGCATGCAACACGTCTGTGAGTCGGAAGGATGACTGTGCGACACACTTGCCAAACCTGCTCGTACTGGGCAAAGCTGACTACTTGTCGACTGTATTCGAGCACATGCAAAAGCCGCAAATCGTCTCGATGGCGTTTCGCTGGCTCGCATATTGTACTCGTCATTCAGTAGTGTTTGCTTCGTCAAGCTCTGCTTGCAAGGGCTCGCATTGCACGCTCTGGCTGCAAGCGTGACGACAAGGTTGCACCTGTTTTTGCTGCACTGCGTCACGCCCAAGTTTCGATCTACGATAGTAGAGGCAATTATGGGAAAGAGTATGCGTGATTCGCACGCCTTGGCTCATTTCAGTAGCAAGAGTGCGAATTCAGCCGACACATGCCTGATTCGAGCATCTGTTGCAGGCTGCCATGTGCTGAAGCAATATAACCTCGCAAATATGGAGTGTCGAGCTTTTCCGTCGCTAAGGTTTTTATTTCGTCTTTTGCTGCAATTACGAAAAGAGCTTGAGCTCACTTGCACGTCAAAAGCGCCGAATCCGAGCGCACACGACCACGTCGAGCTCATCGCACTCCCGCTTTCCCCTCGTTCCGAGCAAGTCAAGTCGCGCGTCTTTCTCCGTCAGTCTTTAGGACTTTCACTCTCTCTCTCACACTCCCACAACCTCTCCCACACACACACACACCACAATGTCGGACCTCAAGACCCAGTTCGAAGCCGCTGCGGCGCTCGTCAAGACGTTCACGAAGGACCCGAGCAACGACGAGAAGCTCGCGCTGTACGCGTACTTTAAGCAGGCGACTGTCGGTGACAACACGACGGCCAAGCCCGGTATGTTCGACCTCACGGGCAAGGCCAAGTGGAACGCGTGGACCGAGAAGAAGGGCGTCTCGACCGACGAGGCCATGCAGAAGTACATCGAGACAGTCGAGAAGCTCAAGGCCGTGTACGCGTAAGCGCATGTGCGTGCGCAATGCGTCATAGCGCCGACCGTTTGTCGCGCTGCGTGCGTGTATGTCTGCTTCAGCTAGTCGCCTTCGACCTCCAGTGCGTGCCGTCTGTGTGTGCATGCGCATTGCATCGACGCAAGTGCTGCGCACGAGCGAGCCGATCAATACAGCAAACATGTGTGCACCTCGATTCGCAGGACTTCTTGGTTCTTGTTTTACTGTCGTGGTCTGTAGAGCACGCGTCTGCGTTGCTTACCGAGGAGTGAGTGTATTGCGATCCTCGCTATACTTTGTGCAGACCAGACAGCGCATGTCGTCGGACGATCCACTTGACTGTTCGGTGGAGTTGCAAGCCATGACGCCATCTTCAACCGATCGTGACGACACTCGCTGGCGTCAATGGCGTGATGCGCAGCAATAGTGTCACGCACCAACGGGTCGTAACGTGACGACACAAGACGCAGCAAGCGTGACGCGCCGAACGATCGTATGAAAGTAACGTAGCGTGCCCATTGCTTGCATGCACGTCCTATACTCGTTCCTACTACTTCCACATACACCCATACGCTCGTGTCCACTGCCCATCTCGACGCAGCTCGCAATAACATATGCAGCGACCCTCGCATCGCCGCCGCCGCCTCGACTCCTCCAGTATCACAACGCACAGAGCGCTCACTTGATCTTCGATTCGATCTTCGCTTCCATGCGCGCAAAGTCCGTCATGAGCTTGCTGATCTGATTCGAGTGGAAGCCAATGGTGCTGTTCATCGACATTTGCTGCGTCGCGAGTTGCTGCTGCGTCTCGGTGTTCTGCGTCAGCAACCGCATAAGGAGCATCTCCATCTGCTCGCCCGTTGCTACTGGCGGACTCACGTTGCTATTGCAACTACCGACAGTCATCGTTGTTGTTGTGAGCATTGTCGAGATGGGACTCATGACGATCGACTGTGGCAGTGACGCGACCAACTCGGTGCTCCTAGCAGCAGTCGCATGCGACGCTTTGGTAGCCAAGTGCGACGACTGCGACGACGACGACGACGTCGACGAAGCAGGCGACAGCGGCGCCGACTTGGCACTTCCGATCGTTTGCTGCTGCGCCTCGTCATTGCTCATCTGCGGCAGGTTGTCGCTCGCAGCGCGTGCGAGGCGCTCGAGGATCGTAATGTCGCACGCCTCGCGCGGCCGCGTGTCGAGCACAAACACGCTACCAACGGCGTGGCCAGTCAATGGGTCGACGATCGGTGCGGCGGCGTAGAACCGCACAGCGGCAGCGCCCGACACGAGCGGGTTGTGCATAAAGCGCGTGTCCTTGCGCGTGTCGAGCACGACGACGGGCTCGTTTGTTGACACGGTATAGGCGCAGAACGCGATCTTGCGCGGGATCATCTTGTGCGCCAAGCCGACGCTCGCTTTGAACCACTGCCGGTGCGCGTCTAGGAAGCTCACGGCTGCCATCGGACACGCCAGCCGCGCTTTCGCAAGGTCGCAGATCATGTCGTACGGCTTCTCGGGTGCGCTGTCGAGCACACCAAGTGCGTACAGCGCTTGTAGGCGGCTTGTCTCGTCGGCAGGGACGGGCGGCTTGGGCCACGGGTGCGCCCACGCGGTCGGCGACTGCGGCGATGATGTAGATGACGACGATGCATGGGACGCTGTGCGCGTCTCGCTTCGCGGGAGCGGCGACGTCGTTGGCGACGCTGAGGCATTGTCCCGCTGGTTCGTGCGGCGAACGTTTGGCGTCTGGTGGTACTGGAACTCGTACTGGCTCGCTGAAGCACTACTGCTAGTGCTGTTGCTGCTGTTGTTGTTGCCTCGACGACTTGAACGTTGGTAGTACTGCGGTGACTGCAGCTGGTTGTCAAAGCTGCTGTTGCTAGTGTTGTTGCTTTCAAAGCTGTCGCTCGAGCCGTAGTCTTCCGTGTCGTAGCCGTCGCAACCATCCGATTTCGAGAAGACCGGCGAGTGCAAGTGGCTGTTGAGCCACTCGCGCGACTCGTCGGTCGGTAAACACAGCGACAGCGTGTCCTCGGCGCGCGGCGAGTACAGCAGCGGCCATTGCGCGTACTGGAATACGCACGAGACGCACACGCGCACACGCGTGTAGCCGATCGTTGGGAGCAGTGCGTTCTTGAGCAGCGTGCAGTTGCTGCAAACGATCTCGCCGCACATGCGGCAGTGGTGCTTGCGGCGGAACGTGCTGAACTGACGCGTGCAGACGTTGCAGAGCGTGCGCTCGCTGTCCGAGACCCAGTCCGCTGGGTCCACGAGGTGCTGCACGAGGAACTCGTCGGGACATTGACGCGCCATCCTGTCTGTCGTTACGTGTACGGTGTGGTGTGTAGCTGGCTGGTCGTTGTTAATTCTCTAGGTCGTCTCGGATGAGAGCCTCCTTGTTGTGTGAGCTGTTCGCTTTGACCTTGGACGGACGAGCAGATGCAGGCGACGTCGTCGAGAGGCAGCGGATTCAAGAATGGCGTCTCTCGGCGCCATTGTTGGCTCTTGTCCAAGAGCCAACTTGAGCTCTTGCTTGCAGCGAATTCGAAGAACTAACTTGGGCTGTTTCAAGTCGCACATAAGAATAATAGAACAAAACGACTCGATCCTCGATCGCATGTGTGCTGATCATCAGCTCGATCATGAGTGAGCGAGCCGGTGGCCGGATAACGCGATGCTGGGAGTTGCAACGACTTGCTGCAAAGCAACGCGGCGCGAGGATCTTGCGACATCGCGAGCGAAGACTCGCTGTTGTTGTACATGGTCGTCGTCGTCGTGGATCCCAAACGGCAGCGAACGCAGCAGCATCGATCGCGTTGCGAAGAAGGACTCGATGTCGAACTATTGCGAACCCAACTCGCTTGTCGTTCGTTTGACTGACGTGATTTCCTTCTATCCCTCGAAATTCACAGCAACAGCGCTTGGACAATATGAAGCTAATTGCTGCAAACGTTGTCTGTATCTGAGCTTCATACAAGGAACTTGTCTGCAAAACGGTGTTTGCCACACCGCAAATCAACAACACAAATCTTTACGCCTGCTGCACTCGCTCGTTTGCTCAAGCTCAAGCTCGAAACTGCCCAGTCGAAGCCGACTCGACGACAGAACAGGAACGAGAACCGAAGGATGCGTGGCGCAGGCAAATTGATCCAGAGCGCGCGCGTACTGCTGCAGCTGCGTAGTGCTCGCGGCAGCAATGGCGTGACTCAACAGGTGAGTCAGACTGCGACTGACGTCAGCGCGAGGATGCGTGTGAGTGTCTTGCAAGCGTCTTGTTTGTGTGTGTGTGTATTTGTGGATGGAATGCATAGCGTGAGGGCGACAGCGAGAGTGAAAACGACACTATTCTATCCGTATGGGGAGCGGGTGGCGTCACCCGTGGTGGTCTGCACGCACGCCTCCGCTGTAGAAGAAAAGAAGAAGCAGTCTGTCGAAGCGAGCGCCTCGCCCCGCTTTCGATTGTGCTTCGACTGATGCATTGATGAGATCTGTGACGACTCGCTGACGCTGATGTGGATGCACTCGTCGTGATCGTCTGCCGTGATATCTCATACCACTGCGTGCTCATCGCTGTGCACACACGTACGCACTGCCACGAACAGAGCAACAGCATCGCAACAAAGAAGCTCGCTGGCTCGATCCGCCACGCGCTTTTAATCAGCGGTATTGGACTGTCGGTCTTTGCGCTCGCACACGGCGACGCCGACACAACATCGGTCTCGAGCGCAGCGCAATGCGACGCGCGCTTCACGCCAGCGTACAGTGGCGACCCGGACGTCGACGTCAGCGGGTTCACGCTGCCGCTCGACAACGAGCGCTTTGCGCCGCTCGACAAGTCGCGCGTCAAGCGCTTTAGCTGCGCGTCGTACCGCGCAAACGCACCGATCGAAGATCGCTTTGACGTCCAGTCGACATCGAGCGGCGATGTCTACGCTGCTGTCTTTGACGGCCACGGTGCGTCTTGAGTCTGTGTGTATGTTTGTATATATATATATGGGGCACTAACACCGCGTCTGCGCTGTACGCGACGGCTCTAGGCGGCTGGCAGGTGTCCGAGTACGTGAGCAAGACGCTGATCGCGAACGTCCAGAAGGAGCTCGTGCATGCGTTCAAGGACCCACTGCGCGCGCCCGACACGTCGGCGTCGCCCGCGAAAGTCGCAGCAGCGATCGAACGCGCGTTTGGCCGCACGGACCGCGAGCTCCTCGCGCAAGTGCTGCCGGCGTTCAAGCTCGGCTTTGGTGCCGTTGCGCGCTGCGGCTCGTGCGCGCTCTTCACGCTCGTGCACGACGACTACCTGCACGTCGCGAACGGTACGTAATTGCTGTCACTGCGTGACGAATTGGCTCGACTCGGCTCGAGTTCGAGCATACGTTTGATGTGGTAGCTGCTGGGCGTGCGTACATGCAGTGTGACTGACCTCGCCTGATGATTGTTGTGTGTATGTGCATCCGTTATGCAGCGGGCGACATCCGCGCAGTGCTCGGCAAGACGGACCCATCGAACAAGGACAAGCTGCTCGCCGTCGCGCTCAGCAACGACCAGAACGCGATGGTCAAGAGCGAGCAAGAAAAGCTCAAGCTCGCGCACCCGAACGAACCGAACGCGTTCACGTGCCGCCACCCCGACTCGTGCTACGTCAAGGGCGCGCTCCAGCCGACGCGTGCGTTTGGCGACTTTTCGCTCAAGTACCCCGAGTTCAATGGCCCTGCGTACGTGAATGGCGATCGGTCGGCTGGGCGGCACTTTGCCGAGCCGTTCTCGCCGCCGTACATCTCGGCGATCCCCGAGGTCAAGAGCTTCCGCATTGACACGCGCGATAGGTTCGTGATCATCGGTTCGGACGGCCTCTGGGACTTCCTCACGAACGACGAGGCGGTCGAGATCGTGCGCGAGCAAGTCGCGCTCGGCAACTACGACCACGCCGGCCGCGCGCTCGTTGAGCGCACGCTGCAGACCGCAGCAAAGCGCTACGAGCTCACGTACGCCGACTTGCTGAGCCTGCCGCCTGGGAGCCACCGCCGTCGTCGCCACGACGACACGACGGTCGTCGTGCTCTTCTTTGAATAGCGCACAAAGAGCCACACGTGTGAGCTATAGCAGTAGCAACTGCAGTGGACGTCTGCGCAGTGGAGTCGAGGGATGCACTTGCTGGAGAGAGCGAGAGCGTGAGTCGAGTAGTCTTGTTGACACGAAACGGTTGGCCACATTGGATGTGTGTGTTGGCATACCGCACTCTCGTTCTGCGGTCGCTTGTCTTGATCTCGAGACTTGGGTCGAACGAAAACACGCGAGGATTGATGCTGATCTGGTCAATACAACGCGTAGCGATCGAGCTCGTTCTGACGCATGTGCAGCGCGAGCTAGAACTCGCGTGCCTTCGCATCTCCCCTGCGCACGTTCGGCATCGTGCGCTTTCCTCTCTTTGGTGGCTGCTTTTGCATTGGATAACGCGACGTCGAGCGCCGTGAGCGACACGCGCGCACCGCGACCTCATTACCACCGTCGACGATTGCATAGGTTGGGAGCTTGCCGATCGATGATGTGCCTGTGCGCACACACTTGCACTTGTCGAGTGTCCAGTGTAGTCGAGACAAACACTCGCGTCAGTTTGAGTCGGACACTTCAAGCGAACGTCCCTGACTTTTATCGCTATGAAGGTAATAGGTGCAGCGACGAAGTATATTCGATCCAAGTGAAATCGGTTGCACAAGGCAGATCAACTGGAAAGGCACTCACAAAGCAGCACACAGCGACGCAACGGAACACGCGCTTTGACAGCCATGGCGACGACGACGCAAGAGGATCACGGTATGTCCCGCATGCAGGAGCTGCTGAGCAGCTACTACGGCATGCAGGACCGCGAGAGTGAGGAGGAGAG
The DNA here is from genome assembly GCA_023336405.1 of Globisporangium echinulatum. NCBI lineage: Eukaryota > Oomycota > Peronosporomycetes > Pythiales > Pythiaceae > Globisporangium > Globisporangium echinulatum. Next base: position 6,712 of record JAADWX010000150.1, on the reverse strand, counting down.
TCTGCGCAACATTGACGCCAAGGGCTTTGACGCTCCGTCCTACGTCAAGGTATGAGTACGTGCATGTGATAGTGAGCGAACAGCTGCCGGGAAACCATCGTACGCGCACACGGTGTGTGCATATGTCGCGTATCTCGTGCTCATGCGTTGTTGGCATGCACATCTGTGGCTGCGCTCGTGCTTGTGCTTGTGTGTACACGCGCGCAGGAGATGCTGCAGTCGCGCGGGCTGAACGAGCTGCTGCAGCGTGACGACCAGCTCATCCGCGAGATTAAGGAGCTCGACACGAACATGCAGATGCTCGTGTACGAGAACTACAACAAGTTCATTAGCGCAACCGACACGATCCGCAAGATGAAGGTGCGTGCACGTCGGTGTGTCAGCGAGTGATGGCGTCAGGGCACGTGCTGTCGACTGAGCTCCTCAGCCCCGCTTGCTGCATGCACACACGCACGTACGTCCTACACACTTAGAACAACGTCGCAAGCATGGAAGAAGAGGTCGGCAAGGTCGTTGCGAGCATGGACGTGATCACCGAGAAGAGTGAGAGCATCAACGTCGCGCTTGCGCCGCATCGGTCGAAAGTCGAGAAGCTCATTGGCGTGCGCCGACTGCTCAAGCGCCTCGAGTTCATCTTTGAGCTGCCGCAGCGCCTCAACACGTGCGTCTCTCGCTCTCGCTCTGTGTGTGCGAGTGCACATCTGCAGTACTGCGTGTCAGTTTGCACAAGCGCTGAGTGCAACAAGGTGTACTCTATATGGATGGATATGCATATGCATACGCATGTGAATGGATGGACACACACAGCGCGCTCAAGCAGGAAGAGTACGCGAATGCGACGCGATACTACCTGCTCGCGCGCCGCATTCTCGGGCGATACGAGCACATTGCATCGTTCAAGGTCCGTACGGACGCACTCGCAGTGCTGTCACTACTCGCGCTGCTGCGTGGCGACACGAGTGTTGACGCGTAGATACTCGTACACTTACACACGTACTCATATGCAGACGATCCAAGTCGAGGCTGAGAAGATCGTGCAGCAGCTTGAAGCAATGCTCGTTAAGCGTCTGAGCAACCCGGCGCTGTCGTCCGACGAGGTACGTTGCAGTACGCACTGCCTCGCTCCGAGACGCGTGTGCTGATGCTCGCGTTTGTCTAACTACGTGGTTTGTTTGCGCCGCCCTTCCGAACTCGGTGATGCAGATCTGCGAGGCCGTGACGCTGCTCAACCAGCTCGAGGCGTGCAACGACGACATGCGCCAGCAGTTCCTCGACTGGCACCAAGCGCACTTTGAGAAGCAGCTTGCAGCGCTGACGGTGCGGATATGGCCGAGTCGCAGTAGACTTCACCGTTTTCACTCTCTCTTGTTCCTACGGCTGTGTGTGTGCACTAACGGTCGAACATGTTGGCTGACGCTGCATGACGCCGCCTGTGTGTGACCTTGTTGCTTGTCGCCAGACTGCGAGCAGCAATGACCAGTCGGTACTTGTGTGCCTCCAGCGCCTGAACAGTGACGTACTGACAACACTCGCAAACGTCTTTTGCGTCTACCGCGCCAACTTTTTGCCCGAACTCGTCGAAAAGGCCAAGCGCGGCGCACTGCGCGCGTCGTCGGCGCTCCAGGACGACGCGTTCATTACGTTTGCGCGCGAGCTGTTTGCGCTGTACCTGCACGCGTGTGCGCGTCAGTTCCGCCGCCCACACCAGGACTTTGTGAGTGTCGACGTGGCTGGTTGTGCTGGGTCGGACGGCTCGACAGCTGTTGCCGCTAGCCGTTAGATGCGTATGGGACACAATGACTGACAGCGTCGAACGCAACTGCTGTGTCTGCGACGGGTGTGTATGGTCATACGCTAGGGCTCGGAGGACGAGATCAGCGCGATCGAGCGCGAGAGTTGTGACACGGCGTCGGTCGCACTCGAGAGCAGCAGCAATGGCGCAGCGAGCGAGCAGCAGTACGTTGTGCTCATGCGCGTGCTCAAGTACTTTGTGTCACACGTCAAGGCGCTCGATGCGATCGTGCCACCGTGTCGACTCATTGGCGGCGCGATCGAGCTCGTCGAGACGTGCGTGCGGTGCCAGATCGAGCGCGTGTTCCGACACTTGCGCACCGAGACGCTCGAGCTGATTGCGAACGCGCACTACGAAGTGAACCACCTGCGCCAGAGCAGCCGCAATCAGAGTCACGGCAGTAGCAGCAGCAACAGTGGCGCAGGCATCAACAGCGGCCAGAGCGTTCGCCCGGCCGCACAAGAGGCAGCACGTGCGTTCACCGACATGATGCAGCAGGTGCTGCGGCAGATGGAGCCGCTCGCTCAGACCGGCGCGAGCATTTTGCGCGAGATGAGCCGCCTGTTCTCGGACCTCGTGCAGGTACGTACGTCGATGCGGTGACTCGCTACTTGCGGCAGAGTGTAGCGGACTGGCGCGACTCACACACACGTGTACGACTACTGCCACTGTTGTTCTCTCGCTCGCTCGTTCGCTTGCATTCAACAGACGCAGTTCTACCACTTTCTCAAGTGGTTCAACGCGTCGGTGCTGACGTACACGGACGCCAAACGCGCGTTCACTGTAACGGATAGCCACAGTGACGCTGTCGTGGCTGTCGGTAGCAGCAAGAACAACGACGACGACGAGACGCCATTGCCGTGGCTCGAGCCAACGCCGCCGTTCGTGCTGTTCCTCGCATTCCTGTGCCAAGAGCTCGCGGCCGAGGGCATTGGCGAGTGCATCCAGCTGCTCGTCGAGTGTCTCCCAGCGAGCGCGTCGGTTCAGAGCCCTGCAGCTGGCTCACAAAGCAACGGTAGCGATAGCAGCAGCTCGAGGGCGAATAACAAGCAGCTCGACGTTGCGCACATGGTGCAAGTGACGCGCGAGACGTACGCTGAGCTACTGCAGCACGTCGTGCGATACTACGGCAACGAACTGTGTAGCGTACTTCGGAAAGGCATCGAGGCGACTGCGTGGTTTGACGTCGACGATGAGCCGCGCAGCGTGCAGGAGATGGTCGTCGCAGTGCTCGACGCGACGTTCCGATTTGGCAATGAGGTCGCGCTCGCGCTCGGGGACGACCAGAGCGGCTTTGTCGGCGGCTTTGGCTCTTCGCGCACCGGCAGCCGCGACTTTCGACGCCGCACGAGCGGCCTCAAGTCGCGCGGTCCAGGTACTGGCGCTGGCATGCAGCTCGACATTGAGCGCATCTTTGCCAAGCGCATTCAGATCTTCCAGTCGCCGCCGCCGCCATCGAGTGCCGCAGGCGCGTTGTCTGCGGAGTGGTTCGCGCAAGGCATGCTCAAGATCGCGATCAAGGCGCTTGGCGAGTTTGTGCGCGTCCAGGAGCTCAGCAAGTTTGGGCTCCAGCAGCTCCAAGTGAACGCCGAGTTTCTGCGCACGACGACGGCGCACGTTGTCTCGACCGAGAGCCACGAGACGCTCGAGAGTTTGCTCTCGGACGTGCTGTCGAACGCACGTGAGCGCGCACTCGAGGACGTGCTCATGGAGCAGAGCAGCGTCGTCGCGATCGTGAGCACCAAGAGCGCGCAAGTGCTCTCGCGCAAGGGGTAGTACGGAGTAAGTTCAGCAGCCAGCGAGTTGGAAGTAGATTGAGATGCTGCGGTGAAGAGCGATGAGAGAGAGCATGAGATGAGCTAGCGGTATGAGCAGCGCTCGCGCGTGAGCGTACACAGTCGTACGGACACACAGTTGTGGCATTCAAGTAGGTTACGTATGAACTTGGCCGTCTGCTACACGTCTGTTCGATCGCAGGTGACAGACAGCTGCACGACGATGCGACAGTGCTCGAATGACACTTGCTGGCTCCATGCGCACCGTCGCGTGCCCTAAGCATCGCCAATCGCATCTGCTCTCGTGCTGCTACTGCGATCGCTTCCCGCATAGACGCGCACACACACTCGGACGTCGCTCCTTACTCGCCACGCGGGCCAAAGAAGAGGTACTTGCGCCAGCCCGTGTTCTCGGGGAACTTGACGCCGTTCTCCGTGAGCTTGACGAACGCTTTCGAGAAGTCGGCGAACCAGAGGTCCTCGTCCTTGGCGTACAGCTCGACGTACTTCTTGAACTCGGGGTCCTCGATCATCGCCATGTCGGCCGGGAGCATCATGAGCTCGCCCGTTGGGTCCTCGTACTGCACCGGGCCGTTCCACTTCTTCACGGTCCACGTGTTCTCCGTGAGCTGCCGGAAAAATTCGTTCGAGAACGTCCACTCCGAGTTCGTCCACGGTCCCGTGTAGCCGCTGCGGTCCGTGTAGCAGCGGCCAATGGCGTGCGCACCGACGAGCGCGACGATCTCGCGGTCGTTGAAGCCCATGCGGTAGAACACGTCGCGCACGTGGTTGATCGTCTTGGGCTTCGAGCCCTTGTCGGCAGCCGGCAAGCGGTCGTCTGGCGTGCACTCGGCGCCGCTCGCCGCGTCCGGGCGGCCGAGGCGAAACGGCACGGACGGACCGCCCATCTCCTCGATCATCGTCACGCCCGCGAGGATGTACAGGTCCGCGTACGTGATCTCCGGGTGGTTCTGCTTCACCTTCTCGAGCGCTTTGACGGCGAGGTGGAGACCGGCGTTGCCGCCGTGGTTGATCTCGGGCGCGAACCGGATCGTGCCGCCCGTCGAGCCGCCCGAGCCACCGTCGCGCTTGCTGTACGAACCTGACGAGTGCCACGCGAGCCGCACGAGTGTCGGGCCCATGTAGTTGTTGTCGTCAAAAATCTCGACGATCTCCTTCTTGATCTGCTCGAGGTCCGGCTTCTTCTCGCGCGCGTTCACGAGGTCCGTCATCGCAAAGCCGCCGGCAACAGCGACGCCTGCAGCAGCGAGCAGCGCGGCGCTCGGCTGCTTCTTGCTGCCTGCGGCCTTGGCGCCGGCCGACGACGCTGCCGACGCGAACGTGCGGGTCTTGGACACCACAGCGGCTGTTGGAACGCGTTGTGGACATGGGGGACGCGAGCATACGAGAGAGGGAGACAATGGTCGATGCGTCGTCAGTGGATGCGATTGCCAAGCACCTGCGCGCTGCTGTGATCGCACAATCGACAATAGCGATACTGCCAGACGCACGCAAATGCATCTGCGTCGACGGTGCAATGCACACACACGTGTACACACACAAGCGAAGAGAAGAGCACGCACCCTGCTTGACAGCCTGGACAGTCACGCGGCGAAGCATCTTGACGAGGTCTGTGTGTGGGGGGGAAGTGAGGGCGGACGGGTTGAGTGGTGGTGGCTTGGAGAGGTCTTGTGCGCGGGAGCCGGCGGATTCCAAAGTGCGTGTGTTCCGTCAACTTGTGAGCGAATCGAGTGCCTTCGCTGTTTGTTGTTGCTCGCCTGCTGTTGCTTGGCTTTCACGCTTACGTTGTCGTATCACAAGGCAGGAACTTGCTTTGATTGGCCACGTCACGAAGCCTTGGGTCGGACAGGCTCAGGTCTGACAACCTGCTGCAACCTTAGCCCGATACATTTTCCAAGTGTGTTGCAACTTTATACCACTTGGGTTCTGGTGGTTCATCCTCTGTTCTTGTCCCTTAACCCTAGCATTTCAATATCGGTATATTCCGAAGGTATCTCACTTGATCTTGTAAATAGACAGCAAACACTGCGAGCAATTTACATAATTCCGGTTGCATGTTCAGCAAATCAACCTACACTCAAGCAAACTCCATCTCCATCTAGCAAACACTCACGCTCAAGCTCAAGATCACGATCAAGCTCAAGCTCAAGATCACGATCAAGCTCAAACTCCAGATCAAGCTCAAGCTCAAACTCCAGATCAAGCTCAAGCTAACACATCCCATGTTCGATAACCTGTGAGTTCGGACATGCGCGCATGCTCACTGATGTCAACAACCAGGCACAGAGAGAGCAGCGATACCAAGATGAACGCGCCGTCGCCTCGTACACGACGAACCTGCACCAGATGAAGACGTGTGTTACCGTGCAATATGAACCTATCAACTTCATTAACTACGTGCAGCAGCCGTTCTGGCGCCCGCATGTGACGACGCTTTGCACCGAGCTGTGCGTGTATGTCAACGCGCTCGAGAACAACTTTGAGCGCTACGCATCCACAGCCAGTAGCACGAGCGGTCACCAATGCAGTACACATGGAGCGAATGCTCATGCAAGCAATGCAACGAGTGTTCGAGTACGACGACAAACAGAAGAGCGTCCTCTCTATTCGAAGAAGTGGTCTCTAATCGAGGGAATTTGCTGCCCCGCATCCAGCAAACTAGCAACGAGCACACCGGCCGTCGAGCTCTCTGTTCCTCTACGTCCGCATTTACACGCTGCGTCGATACTCGATGATCGACGAGCCTCGTGACACACTGTACGCGCATGTCGGCATTCATCGATCTACACTTCATTATTGCGGCGCGTGTTGCCGTCCGAGCCGTACTTGGGCTTCCCCGCCGAGTTGCGGCGCACGAGGCGCTGCGCAGCGCCTGCGAGTGCGTGTGGACTCTGACGATACAGCAGCTTCCCGCGCTTGTTCTTCATCAAACGCATCTTCTGCAGACCCGGCGACGCGTACATCGGTGACTTCTCGTACGACTCGGCACCGACTTGGCGCACCTCCTTCTCCGAGTGGTACACGAGCAGTCCAATGACGAGCACAAAGAGCGCAAAGCCGTCGTAGATCGTGAACTTCTGACCGGCAAACTCGCCCGTGAGTGCTGGGATCATGTACAGCAAGT